>JAODAL010009879.1:0-108191 GCA_025379985.1 Phyllomedusa bahiana
GAAATCATCTCATCCCAACCATAAAAAAGAGCTATAAGGATTAATAAATTGTTCTTATCTGATTTGATCTAAGAATCCAGTGTACACTGTTTCTTTATTTTCGATCGTGTAAGAATTAGAAAGTTGCTAAAGCAAAAGCTGCCGCAACAGGGTAGACATGTTCTCTGAGACACAAGGTATCAAAAGAAATGTAGCAGTCACAGAGGAGCTGTGCTTTCATAAGGAATTATGGAATAACTGTGCATCACAGTTACACCCCAGTTTCACGTTTTTAAATATGAAGTGTCCCACACACATAGCTGTAACTCCCGCGTTTGTAGGACCCATGGGCAGGAGAAACAGGTAACTGGTATATGGAACAGAGCAGCAACCCAGTGTTTGGTACCAAGTCGTCGCTTAGCCATCCATGCAATTCTGGTGGTACCACTATCTCATACATGCCAACTCTCCCGTTTTTGGCGGGGGGGGGTCCCGCTATTTGGGGTCCCACCCCCACCCTCCCAGCAGAGTTGGCATTTCTCCCGCCGCCAGCAGGCCGCGGGGGTCCTTTAAATGGCCGCAGCGCCGTAGTAGCGCTGGTGCGCTACTCCGGCGCCGCCGGTCCGTTCCCACGGGTGGGTGAAGCGGGCGCAGGGTCCGCTCACCCGCCCGCGGTCTCACTTTGCGGGGAGGAGGCAGGAGGGAGCGCTCCCTTCCCCCCCCTCACCCTGTATGTACAGCAGCCGCTGCGCGCCATGCATACAGGTCAGCGTCGCAGGGGAAATGACGCGCGGCTGCTCTCATTTCCCCTGCGCCGCGGAGGAGATCGGGCAGGAGCCTGGCCGGAGCTGCAGGAGCCTGGTCAGGTAAGTGGAATTTATTATTTTATTTTTATTAACTACATGGGGGGCACTACCTGGCTGGATACAATGGGGGCAATACCTGGCTGGCTACAATGGGGGAAACTACCTGGCTGGCTACTTAAGGGGGCACTACCTACCTGGCTGGCTACTACAGGGGGCACTACCTACCTGGCTGACTACTCAAGGGGGCACGACCTACTTGACTACTAAAGGGGGCACTACCTACCTGACTACTAAAGAGGGCAACTATCTGACTACTAAAGGGGGCAACTACCTGACTATTAAAGGGGGCACTACCTGGCTACCAAGGGGCAACTACCTGGCAAAACAAAGGGGGGCATCTACCTAGCTACAGAGGGGCATCTACCTCGCTACAAGGGGGCATCTACCTGCCTGTAAGGGGCACTACTTGGTTATGGGGGCTACTACCTGGCTATAAGGGCATCTACCTGGCTTTCTTCCAAAGCCATTATGTAGTTAGGCGGAGTGGGTGTGGCTTTTGAAGGGGCGTGGCACACAAAAAGATGGGCGTGTCCATGCAAATTTTTGCCGCGGCGCGCTACGCGCGACGCCCTCTTTAATCTCCTGCTTTTCCATTTTCAAAAGTTGGCAACTATGCACTATCTTGGCTCTGTCCTGCCAGGATATGGCCCGTTTCAGTGTTAGAAGCAGGTACAGCATGGCCCTGGAAGAGTGGAGAGTGTAGACCAGGGATGTGACAGAGTGGGACAGGGGTGTGACGTGGGATGTCCCAGTACAGTTATAAGTCTGAGCCCAGAGTTGTCTCTATTAGACAGTGGGTACATGCACCAGCATTCCAGGAGCATCCATACAGGCCACATTCATCCCTCCCCCCTGCATGTGTGCCCAGCACAAGATAAACCTAAAGTAAATAGACACATATTGCTTCTTTTTGTTTGTATCCCCACACTCTATTGTATTACACCTCTGACCAACATATGTATAGTTATATCCCTATATGTATTGTTTGTCTAGTCTGCTCGTAAGGCGATTAAAAATATATAAACTTTGATCTTGAGCGGGTCTGTTGTCCCGACCAAGTCGATCTCACGTGTTTGTTTTCTCGGTCTTTACTATATCGCTACCTGGGATGGTTCCTGGCCTGTTATGTCTGTAATGGAACAGGCTTATAGCTAACGAGGAACTTGTGGCAGTTTACCAGGCTGGCAGAGTTTCACCAGTGCGGGTAAACAGATCTCTCCCAGCTGTTCAGGGTTGTGGGCGAGTGGGATATTCTCTCGCACTGGGTCTTCCTGTGCCCGTGTGGACAGGGGATAACTGTGAAACTGTATCCAGCTGACTTATGAGCCGTACCCCTAGGGGGAAGGCGCAACGTCAACAAATACGACCCTAATGCGGTCAGAGGGGTCCGTCCACTCCTTTTCTGATGGTGGGCGGCTGGCTTTCTTGACACACCAGTCTAATGTAAAGGGCACATAGACCGTAGTCTATCAGAATGATAACTGTTGTATCAGATATCGCGTAGATTAGCAATGGAGTCTCACAGAAGTTGCTGGCATGGATCTGAATTTGGACGCTCTCCACAAGCCCAAAATTTCACTGCAAAAAGCGAATCTTATGTATTGATGGAATAAGGAGTTACAAAAGAGAAAATTATAAATAAACACCTGATGTAGTGGAATTTTCTTTACTTATTCATATAAATTTGTATAAGTGTTTATGAAGTTTAAACTCACTCTTTATGTGATTTCCTTTTGTATATGTCATCAGGACAACCATGTTGGAGACTCCAACCCTAGTCTGCCATCATGTGAATGTCCTACATGCCTTGATAGAAGTATATAGATAGGTTTACTTGCCAATAAATGTTATTTATATCACGGGCGGTAATCAGCGCTGGACATCCCAGAAGAAGTTAGATCAGGAAACGCATCTTCTTTGAACAATAAAATAAATTCTTTAATCTAACTACTTCTGGGATGTCCAGTGCTGATTGCCACCCATGATGTCAATATAGTAAACCTATCTACATACTTCTATTATTTCTCTATCTCCAGGCTGGGAGCGGATCATTACGGACATCGCTGTTGTGGACCCAACCATCTGGTTCCTTATTGTGAAGCTCTACGGAGTGTTGTGCCTCTCAAGCACAACCTCCTAAGGTTAGTATATAGCAACATATATAAGAAGTCAAATTTTAAGAGCCACTTTTATTGCGCCAGAGTGAACTGTCTTTTGTTTCTTTCTTTTTCTGCTATCTGCCTAGATATCTCTCCTCCATCACCTTCATATCCTGGTGAAACATCTCGCCTTGTTCCAAGGTCATCTGGAAATCTTGTATCTTTATGCTCATTTTAGCTCCAAAATTTCTGAAGTTAGCAAGCCTATCTTGCACAAATTCTTCATAATTGTCTACTCTGCGATTACCCAAGCAGTTCTTCACAACAGATACAAAACTTTTCTAGAGCGAAGCCTCAGTGTCACTTATGCATTTGGTAAAACTGGCATCGTTCATGAGTTTACGAATATGAGAACTAAAGATTCCAGCTTTTAGTTGTTCTATACTCAGTCCGGGGAATGATCCGCAAATATAGTTGAAGTTCTACCAAGTTGCTTCATCAATTCTAGCTTAATATGAAGCGATGATAGAATAATTTTGTTCCTGCCGCTTGTTGATGATATTCACAGCACTAACAATCATTTATTTTCGTGTAAGCCATGACACTTTTGTCCAATGATTTTGCTTTGCCCTGCTATCCTAGAGGCACATGAAACAGGGATATTTTTGGTATCCAGATTGATGTCCAAGTAAGAAGTTCACCATCTTCAGATCAACACAAACTGACCACTGATGTTCATGATAGTGGATTTTCTGTTACACCATTTTTACATTTTCATAGTCTTCTTTAAATTTTGTTGAGTGAGCAATGGGAAAGAGATGCAAAGCAGTGACCATTCTGTGAGAGAACACATTTCAAGCTTCTAATTAATCTGTCTATAAAAAGCTGACAGTCTTCTGGTCGATATTCTGTAAGTCCAATTTGAAGCACAATTCCTGTGATATCATTGCAGTATACAAGTTATTCCTCTTGGTTGAAATATAGGAGAAACCTCCCTTCTCTTCACTAATGGACTGTAATTTTAAGTTCCACTTTTATAAGATTCCAATTAGAGATGAGCGAATTTCCCAAAAATTTGTTTAATTCCAAATTTATTCAAGATCAGTCGCATTAAAAAAACAGCTATTTCTTGGCTGCAGAGAGCCTGTATGGTGTTGTAAAAGGTTGTGCCATGCAGAAATATACATCGGGAGCGTGGTTTGGTATTGAAACAATGCTGTGATTTTGTATGACGCACAGATGACAGGCGCCGCTCTTAGAATCGCTTCACACTTCACTTATCTGGGCAGTTACGGGGTCAAAACTGACCAAATAACTGAAGTGGGAATGCAGCCTGACCTCATTTTGAGGCGGCGGCAGCTAGGTGACATAATGAGGAGGTGGCAGCAGCAGCATTAAGCCAGAGAGTGACATGGTGACATAACCTGGAGGAGACAGCAGCAGCAGGGGGAGACCTGAGAGGGAAGGTGGCAGCAGCATCAGAAGACTACATAATGGCCCAGTGAAGAGTGGGGAGGTGGGTGGCAATACCAGTCCCTGGTAAAGACGGTGGGGAGGTGGGTGGCAATATCAGTCCCTGGTAAAGACGGTGGGGAGGTGGGTGGCAATATCAGTCCCTGGTAAAGATGGTGGGAGTGGTGCAATATCAGTCCTGTACAAGATGGTGGTGTGAAGAGCTGACAGCAGATGTGTGGCATCACGCAGGTGGAAGCATCAGAATAGTAGCTGAGGTAGGTAGCCAGAAGAATCCAGACTAATTTGTCAAAGTTTGGGTGAGCAGCGTGGCTAATCTAATCTGATGCATCAGGCATTGGTGTGTGGAATCCTGGCTGATCCACGCCTGATTCAGCTTGACAAAGGTGAGTCTCTCCACATTTTGGGTACACAAGTGAGTTCTCCTTGGGGTAACTATGGCCCCCGCTGCGCTAAACACCCGCTCTGATGCCACACTACTGGCCGGGCAGGACAACTTCTCTAGTGCAAACTCGGCAAGTTGCGGCCAAAAATCCAGTTTGTTTGCCCAGTAGTCCAGCGGATCTTCAATGTGGGGTGGCAGGGTGCTGTCCAAGTAGGCCATCACTTGCTGGTTCAGGGTCTGCTCCAGGTACTGCTGCTGCTGGTGAGTACCTTCCTCACTAGGCGGGTGAAGAAAGCTGCTCATCAATGACTCCAGACTCAGGCTGCTGCTGATGGAGCTGGTACGGCCCCACACTCCCACAGCAGCTGTGGCAGTGGTACGCGAGTGCTGAGGAACCCCCTGGTCAGACTTGTGAGAGGATGGATGATGGTGCAGATAGGCAGCGGTCAACTGACTACATAGGATGTCTCTATAGTACTTCAGTTTGTCCTCCCTCTCAGCAGGTAAAAAAAAGGCCCCCATTTTGGACCGATAGCGAGGGTCCAAAAGCGTGGAGAGCCAAAAGTCATCCCTTTGCCGGATGGTGACTATTCGGCTGTCACTACGCAGGCAAATCAGCATGCAGCGGGCCATCTGCGCAAGTGACTCTGAGGGACTCCCTGCCTCCATCTCAACTGTATAATGCCACGGTGTGTCAGGGTCATCTGCCTTGTCTTCCTCATCTCTCTCTACCTCCTCCGGCTGCTCCTGGTCCTCACCTCATGTCACCTGGGTAGAAAAACCACTCATTTCGCCAGACATTGCTTGTGCTCCAATGTCCTCCTCCTCCTCCAGTTCAGCCCCCACCGGACTCATGTGGCCATGAGATGTAGTCGCCATGTCTCCAGTCCCCTGACCAGACAGATTTTGCAGCATCTGTTCCAGGACATGAAGCAGTGGAATGACGTTATTCATCCCGTAGTCCTGGCGACTGACAAATAACATGGCCTCCTCAAAGGGCCTGAGCAAACAGCAGGTGTCATGCATGAGATGCCACTGGCTGACATCAAAATTACACAGGGGAGTACTCCTGGCCGCTTCAATAATCAAGAAATCATTAATGGCCTTTCTCTGTTCATAGAGTCGGTCCAACATATGGAGGCTGGAATTCCAACGGGTGGAAACATCGCATATCAGCCTATGTTGGGGGAGGCCGTTCTGCCGCTGCAGCTCAAGGAGGGTGTGCTTTGCGGTGTAGGAATGGCTGAAGTGCATGCAAAGTTTCCTGGCCATTTTTAGAATGTCTTGCAGATGGGTGGAAGACTTGAGGAACCGTTTGACAACCAGATTAAACACGTGCGCCATGCAGGGCGCATGGCTCAGCCCTCCTCGGCTCAGCGCGGACACCATGTTCTTTCCATTGTCTGTCACCATGGTTCCGATTTTCAGTTGTCGCGGAGAAAGCCAGGAATCGATTTAGTTGCATGACGCGGAGCAGCTCCTCCCCTCTGTGACTTTGTTCGCCCAGACGAACCAGGTGTAGTACTGCATGACACCGCCGTGCCCTGCACATGTGGTATACTGGAGGAGCACTGAGACATGTCGCTGCTTTGGAGGCTGAGGTGGTGGTGGAGGAGGAGGTGGACATTGGTGCAGGATCAGCAGTTTGACAACGTGGAGGAGAAAGCGGCGTCTCCTGTCCAAGTTGCTGGTGTGGCTGGGCAGGAAGCACATTCACCCAGTGGGCCGTAAAGGACATGTACTGTCCCTGACCGTAGTTACAGCTCCACACATCTGCGCTTCCGTGCACTTTGGAAGACACCGACAGGCTCAAGGACTGGCCCACCTTCTCTTCTACATATTTGTGCAGGGCTAGTACTGCCTTTTTCAAAAAGAAATGAAGGCTTGGGACTCTCCACCCCGGCTCAGCATAAGCCATCAGTTCTCTGAACGGTGCAGAGTCCACCACTTGAAAAGGGACTGACTGCAGTACCAACAACTTGGACAGGAGCACGGTAAGCTTCTGTGCCGTAGGATGGTTGGACGCATACTGCTGTCTCTTGGCAATCGCCTCAGGGAACGACTGCTGGCGCCATGAGTGGCAAGGAGCAGGAGCATCTTGACCGGTAGATGATGGGAAAGACAGACAGTTCCCTTCGGCAGAGGTGGTGGAGCCTTGACTGCCTGAAATGGGATGTGTGCCACTGGGTGCTGCTGCTGCGGCAGGGTGGACCACCACATCTGAGAGATGTTTCTCCCAGGCCACTGGATGGTGACGCTGCATATGTTGACGCAGGGCCGTGGTGCCAACATTAGGTCCCTGGCCACGCTTCACTTTCTGCCCACAGATTCTACATATAGCCATGTTCGCCTCCTCTGGTGTCTTGGCAAAAAACTGCCACACCGCCAAGTAGGTGATTTTACCACCAACGCTCCGCACTGACTGACTGCTACCGCCGCTGTTTCGGTGAGCCCCTGCGCCGCTACTTTCTGGGCTGGAAGGGACCTGCGAAGCAGGTGATCTACCCCATGGCCGTGTTGCTTTCAACCCCACAATGCTGCCACCCTGCTGACTCCCGGCCACACTAACAACTTGCTGGCTGCGCCGCTGCCTGACGCGCGAGCTGCAGCCCTCTTCTCCCGACGATGATGATGAAGCCCTTGCTTCAACCGGCTCCCAAGTGTGATTGTCTACATAGTCATCGATTAGTGTTTGTCCGTCACTGCTGTGCTCCTCAACGATGTACACAGCCTGACCGCTCGCAACATAAACTCCCATGCCACTCTCTTCATAACTACTTGCCCGCCTACTGCAAGAAGCAGCGGATGTCTGCCTCCCCTCTTTGCTGCCCAGTAGCTGCTCACTGTCCTCAAATAGTTCATTCTCACTGTATCGTGGCACAGAGTCCACAGCACACAGTACTTCTCTGGCTGAGGAAACCGAATGGGACGGAGGCGGGTTGAGGACAGGTGAGGGCCCCTGACCTGCTCCCGGACCATGCCAACTAAGAGTTGTGTCTGATGAACCCACCGACCCTTGGCTGGGGTTGTCAGATGTCATCTGGGAGGAAGTGGATGACCTAGTCAACCATTCAAGAGGTGTTGGGTTGGTGATCAACACACACCCACTTGATGATACCGGTAGCTCTGGCCTTGCCGAGTGGCCCCTGCTGCGACGTCCCCTTACTGTGCTGCGATCTGTGCCTGCTCCAGGAACATTTGTGCCACTGCCCCTCCCTGTGTCTGACATAATGTTTGATAAAAAATTTACAAGAAAATAAACTCTGTGTAATGAAGATGTGTGTTTATGACAAATACACAAGCTGTATTTCAAATTTACTGTTTGGCCCAGAGAATAATATCCCAAAATAATAACCTGTCTGTAATGGAGATGTGTGTAAGTGAGAAATATACACACTATATTTTAAAGGTAGTTCACCACAATAAGTGAAACCCAGTGGCACAGAGAGCAATATCCCAGAAGACTGAACTGGCTGTAATGGAGATGTGTGTATATGAGAAATACACACACTGTATTTCAAAGATAGTTCACCACAATAAGTGAAAAAAGTAACTCTTTGGCACAAAGAGCAATATCCCAAAATAAAAAACGCTGGTTCAGGAACATATGTATATGACACACACACACACTGTGTAGTTGAAAGGTATTTCACCCCAGTAACTATAAAATCGATAGTATTTGGCACGGAGTGCGATCTAGTGCTGCTGCATAGAGATCCGTGTACATAAGAGACACAGTGGCAAGTGGCAGAATGTAAAGTGGCTGGCCTATTTATAGGGCTGTGACATCACAGAAACTGGCTGGCTGCAGATTGGCTCCATGTCTGTATGTCATGGCATTGAGGGTGTTCCTTTCTTTCTCTCATAGTTCTTTGCCCCATGTCATGCCATGTGCTCGTGGCCAAAGATCACCAGGAAATTCAGCTTTGTTTAGAATCAAATTTTAGAATCGATTCGCTCATCCCTAATTCCAATAATTAAGTCTGTTGAGGCATCAAAGAGCTTCCTTTAAATTCACTTCCACTGCTACTACCTGCCATAAATTCCAATCCCCACCTCTCTTCAGAGTCTGACAGTGGTTGGTTTGGTAGTCTGGTCAACACTGGTACGGGAACGACATTGCCATGTGTAATAGGTCGTCTTGCTGATTCCAAATTAGGATGATCACACCGAGCTTTCCTGTAACGATTAAAGCCTTTAACCCTACAAAATAAAAATAACAGTCGTCATGGTGATTTTTCGGTTCTCTCCATATCATTGGCACACCAAGGTTTAAAATTTTTCTTTCACCATTTGTTTACTGTCGATGGTGCACCACACATGTTTTGCAAACCACATGTGGAGCCCAAGACTTATCCTGGTCTTTAAGCTATACTCCAAAAAAGCCAGGTTTACTCGATGCACAAAGTCTGATATTTCTTCTTTGTTTTTCAACCACAGATTTAGCAGAATACATCAGGATTGTTGGTGCAGGCTCTTCTTGATGAAGTCATAATTTTTACATGTATTTAAATACTTATCAAGACAAAACCTTTTGGCTAAAACAAGACTCGGTTGGCAAAATTTTAATGTAGCCGACTTCTTTCCTCTGCAAATTCACAGTTAAATTCTGGCTTCAAAAAGTTGCTTTTATAGTATTGTACGCCTACAAATTAAGATACAAAATAATTATATGGGATATTTCATTGCCTAAGACACTGTTAATGAATCAAAAGACAGACCACAAGCCATTGGATTTGTTATCACACACATTGGTAAAATGCATTATTTTCCTAGATGTCCATTACCTCAAAAAACAAGAACCAATTCTGCAAGTAATGGGAATTTTTAATTCAGCACCCTCAAAATACCCTAAATCCAATGACAAATGCATATATTACAGCTGGTGATGAACACGACGAGAGCTCACTTCTGTCACGGCCAAGTAACCCCTTGGATGCTACGGTCAATCATGACAATGGCATCGAAAGGAAAGACAAAGGGAGGGAGCGCCTTCTGACTGCATTAGCAACCTACATAGCAACCCTGAAGCTTAACAAAGGGTAATCTGTGGCGTCAATGTGTCCGGCTGGGCATAGTGATTGACGGGTACAGTACACAGCAGTACAGCTATATACTGCTATAAATTTAACCAGCAATCCACAGACCGCTGAATCAAGTCCCCTATGGGAACAAGTAAAAAATAAAAAGAAGAATTTAAAGGTTAAAAAATGGGGGGAAAAACACACAAAAAAAGTATAAAATATGAACACTGCCCTTTTACCATTACAAACATCAAAAAGATAAAAAATAAAAAAGAACACATTTGGTATCACCAGGTGCGTAAAGACCTAGGGCAACATGTATGAACAGGGATGCACCAGATATCTGGCATCGAAAAGTTGTAGTAGACTTATTCTATAGATGTATGAACAGTCGCACTCCAAACTTTTGGCACAATAAGCGCCTATGCAATACTTTTTAATGCGCTAGAGATTTGGGGTGTGTCGCTCCACATTTGTAAAATTAGACACATTTATGATTCTTTGATGCCAAACCTAGGCGCATAACAGTTAGAACAGCCAGACCAGGTTACAGGTGGTCTGCCTGAGCCAGACTTGTGGTATTGGCTCTACACTGCCCTGTATGTATGACCTGCAGAAGAACAGCCAGAATAGGGTAAAGGTGGTGCCTGAGCCAGACTTGTGGTATTGGCTCTACACTGCCCTGTATGTATGACCTGCAGAAGAACAGACCAGGGTAAAGGTGGTGCCTGAGCCAGACTTGTGGTATTGGCTCTACACTGCCCTGTATGTATGACCTGCAGAAGAACAGACCAGGGTAAAGGTGGTGCCTGAGCCAGACTTGTGGTATTGGCTCTACACTGCCCTGTATGTATGACCTGCAGAAGAACAGCCAGACCAGGGTAAAGGTGGTGCCTGAGTCAGACTTGTGGTATTGGCTCTACACTGCCCTGTATGTATGACCTGCAGAAGAACAGCCAGACCAGGGTAAAGGTGGTGCCTGAGCCAGACTTGTGGTATTGGCTCTACACTGCCCTGTATGTATGACCTGCAGAAGAACTGCCAGACCAGGGTAAAGGTGGTGCCTGAGCCAGACTTGTGGTATTGCCTCTAAAACTGCCCTTATGTATTATACATGCAATGGGGAACAGTCACAGGATCAAAAGTGGTGCCACCTGAGTACACAGACTTGTGGTTATTTTTACACTGCCCTGTATGTATGACCTGCAGAGGAACAGACCAGGGTAAAGGTGGTGCCTGAGCCAGACTTGTGGTATTGGTACTACACTGCCCTGTATGTATGACCTGCAGAAGAACAGCCAGACCAGGTAAAGGTGGTGGCCTGAGCCAGACTTGTGGTATTGGTACTACACTGCCCTCTATGTAATGACCTGCAAAAAAACAGCCAGACCGGGGTAAAGGTGGTGCCTGAGCCAGACTTGTGGTATTGGCTCTACACTGCGCCTGTATGTATGACCTGCAGAAGAACAGACCAGGGTAAAGGTGGTGCCTGAGCCAGACTTGTGGTATTGAAACCTCTAAAGAAGCATTTATGCTATCTACAATACATGAAAAAAACTTTGAGATTCTTAGTTCACATGTTTTGATCAAAAATGTTTAAGCCACCCCCGACTATCAACAGGATCTCAAAGTGGGTGGTCTTACTCCATTTTTACCTCTCATTTGAGTCCAATTCAGACTTCTCATTTGGGTCAACAGACCTCCATAATCCAGAGAGAAAAAACACCAGCCTTATAAGCATACTGCACTGATCTGGCAATCTGTGGAGGTGGGCAGGGTGCAAGAAACCAAAATGGAGGCATCCATTCCTCCCTATATGAATTAAAAGCAATATATGCCAAATGCAACGTATAGTTCTCCACAAAAAAAAAAAACATTTCCAAAAAACACAACACAGCCCCGATCCCAGAGCATCTCCTGCGAGCATCGGGGAGCGGATGAAACCCGATACTTTAACCCTTTGATTGCGGTGGTGCGTAAGCCCAGCGCAATCAAAGGGTTCCCCTGCTCTGTCGGGTGATTGGAAAACCCGGTGACCCGACAGAGCCCGGGGAACGGCTGCAAAGTCAGAGCTGTCTGTGTAACAAACCAGTGATCAGGCCAGCCTGTGTGCTGTCCTTAAAACTGCCTTTGTCAGACTGACACAGATGATAATGTATTAGCATATATGAATATGCTAATACATTACTAAGTGTAAAAAAAATAATAAAAAAAAATGTAGAACAGTTCTCCCTTCATGGGATTAAACAAAAAAGTTAAAAAAAAAACATAAAAAGTGTAAAAAAAAATAAAAAAATAAATAATAAAATAAAAAATATTTAATAAAAAATAATTGTGCATAAATTACACATACAAAAAACCCTACACATATTAGGTATCCACATGACCGTGATAACCTGTAGAATTAATCTAACAAGTTATTATGTGTGAAATATGAACTGTGTAAAAAAAATGTAACAAAAAAATTTAAAAAAATTTCAGCAATTATTTATAAGTGAAATAAACTATTCCCGCATAAAGTACAACTTGTTTCGAATAAAAAGAGGCCTCATCCGACTGAGTCAGTGAAAAATAAAAAAAAGTTACAAATGTTGGAACGCAGGGAGGCAAAAACTAAAAAAAAACGTTCTGGTCATTAACTACTTTTCAGGATTGGGAGTTAAGGGGTTAAGTTTTTTCTGACAACTGTTAGATTGAAGACCTTCCACCATTTCTGTAGTTTGTTTTTAACCATCTTTATATTATTAAGGCCTTTTTGTTGACGGGGCCCCAGTTTTCCTCCATTTGGAGAAAGAGAAAGATTTGGACCCACTTTATAGCGCTCTAGTGACCTCACATCTGGAATACTGGAGTCAGTTCTGGAGACCAGCAACAAAAAGACAATGGTAAAATAGAAGGATCCAAAGATGGTCAACAAGGTCCTAAGCCTAAAACTTGTGTATACAACAAACAGGAGCTATACATATCTAAAAATCTTTATTATGACACATATTTCTTAAAAACATGTAACTGAAGGTGCATAATTATGCTACTTGCGTTTAAGCAGTTCATAGAAAACGCAAGGGCACCATGTGCTCGCTTAATGCAGCAAAGAGAGCTGCGAGTGTTAGACTTGTTTGCATGCCTACTTGCCATTCAATAGGCTGGTTGTTGCTAATTACTTTGCAAATGTTATGTTTTTTGTTGGACACGCTGGATGCGATCTGATCGATTGTTACACCCCTGCGCCTGCTGAGAGCTGCGACATAATACTTTTGATATGGTGATACTTAAAGTATCATCCCTTAACGTTAAGGGTTCATTGTCCCTAAAAAAGATCTCGGTCTTTTACCATGCAAGCAGAGACCCTCATTCTTTGCTTCAGTAAACGCACATTCTGGCGGGCAGCTAGAGTATAAGGAAAAAATACCCGTATGGTGCCCAAGTAGCAACTTAACAAACAAGACTAATAAGGGAGTTGCTATTTTTTTCACAAAAATTACCGCCAAATCTTAGCTTAAAAGATTGACAATACCATTTTTTTTGTAAATGTAATCCTAGGAGATCTGTGTTTACGGTTGCAATTTTTACGCGCCCACCGTGGTCAACTCTCCTTCTTTACCAAAGTGTTAGACGAAACTGAAGCATTTGCTCAGGGTAGATCATTTCTATGCGAGATTTAACCTGATCCAATCCAGATATGAACTCTCGTGGTCGCTCTTTTGTCCTCTTAGTAAATCAATAAAATACGTAAGCTCTACATAATCTCAGCTATCGACATTTGGGTATTTACATCAAACCCGAGATTACTCTTTTATTCTATCCTAGAATTACAATCGTATAGACTAGATTTCCTCCAACATGCCCCTCTGCTAGTGTAAGGGCGGACATGGCATATGTTACTCTCGGATCATGGCCTGTGCATTGCGAGATCTTATTATCGCCCAACTCGGTAAAACATTTATTGGAAATGAAATATCCCTTTAATGACTCGTCTGTGTGACCGAGCTGTCGCAAACCATCAAAACTTTTTTAGATCAGCTCTGATCAACTTACCGCTCAATAATGGGAATCTTAATGTGTTGGGGGTCTCATAAAGACGGTGCTAGAACCAAAAGAGAGGCTGATGCCAAGCTCCAATCCCTCTTGATAAGTGACGCGTTGGAAGTGCCATAAGTCTTCTATTGCGAAGCTGATCTACACGATGCAGCGTACAACAGAGATCCTCCAGTCTCTCGAAAAAAATAATAAGATATAACAAATATGCGCAGGCTCTCTATATGTGGAGAATAAGCAGGTAGATTGTGGATTAGGCACTTAAAGACAGAGGGATTTTATATGTTCTTTATCAAAAATGATAAAAGGGTTATTAACCTTTAACCCTGACATACTTAGACCTTTTGCACAATTTTATATAGATTTTAACCTTTCCACAGAACAGGCGAAGCGTCCTTTACGATACTTTTGTGGAAAATGTCTCTAGAAATAGCTCTCAGGACAGACTCTGAGCGAAACCCACAATGTTATGAGAACTGAACTCCACCAAGCTATTGATCCGCCTTCGGGGTGAAAAAAGTCCGCCAACGGTTTTACCAAATTATTTATACTTTTTAAAGAAGATCTTTTTCCTTAAAGCAAGAAGAATTGACATTCATTCTTAAAACCGGATCCGAAAAGCGGATCGCAAAAGCGCATCGCCAACCGTGTAACGCGATGCGCTTTGCCATTGAAAGCAATGTTAATCCACTGACAATTGTTAGATCCCTTTTGCGGATCCGTAAAAAAAGGATCACAAAAAAGTGTGGGGAACAACCCTAAGGGGTGCAAAGTCCCTGAAAAAAGATTTGGGGCCTTTATACCCTGCACAGGAAGAATCCTCATTCTTTGCTTCAAGAAAAGCACATTCTGGGGGGCAGCTAGATTATAGGAACAAAAATTACCCCCTATGGTGGCCCCGGACACTTAAAAAACAAGACTAACTAAGGGAGTTGCTATTTTTTTTTTACAAAAAACTTACCCCCCCCAAAACTTAGCGTTAAAAAAGATTTACAATACTCATTTTTATTTTTTGTTTTAAAAATAACCTAGGAGGGTCTGTTTTCAGTTGAAAATTTTTTCGCCCCCAACCGTGGTCAATCCCTTCTTTTTACCAAAGTGTTAGCGAACTGAATGCATTTGCTCAGGGTAGGACATTCTCTGCAGGATTTTTTAAACCCTTTTCCATCCGATATAACTCTTCGTGGTCGCTCTTTTGTCCCTCTTAAAAAAATCAATAAAATACTAAGTTCTAATAAATTTTCAGTTTCACGTTTGGCGTATTTTTTCATCCCAAACCCGGAATTACTCCTTTTATTCTCACCACTGGAAGTTACAGTTGTTTTTGACTTTTTCTTCCTCCAACTGCCCTTTGCCTAGTGTTAAGGGGGCGGACAATGGCAGTTTTTATCTCGGATCATCGCTTTTGCATTGCAGATTTATTTTCGCCCCCCCTTTTTAAAAAATTTAATTTGGGAATGAAATGATCCCCTTTTGAATGACTCGGGCTGTGTACCCGCGTCGCAAACCATCAAACACTTTATTGAGGATCTGCTCTGGCCAACTTCCCCCAAGTGAAAGGGAATCTCTTAATGTGTGGTGGGGGGGGTTCCAAAAGCACGGGGCAAGAATCAAAAAAGAGGGCTGCTGCCAAGTCCAATCCCTTCTGATAAGCTGAGTCGTTGGGGGTGCCATAATCTTCTTTGGCAGAAACTGTTACACGGCTGGCCCTACCAGAAAAAGATCCCCCAGCAATTTTGCAAAAAAATGCAAATATAGACAATATGCGCAGGCTCCCACTATATTGTGGAGCAATAAGCCCGGTAGGATGTGGCTGGGCACTTTTAAAAAAAAGGAGGGCATCTTTTTATGTTCCTTTTTAAAAAAATGATAACGGGTTTTTTTACAATTTAACGCCGACATACTTACTCTTTTTGCACCTTTTTTTATGTTGTTTAAACCCTTTCCCCTGAAACAGGGGGAGCCTCCTTACTAGGACTTTTTGGAAAAGTTTTGCTCCTGAAATACTTCAGGACAACCTTGGCTAGAAAACCCATTTACTGAGAACGAACTCCACCAAGCTATTGCCAGCCTTCCGGGGGGAAAAAGTCCCGGCCCAGACGGTTTTACCGCTAAATTCTATAACGTTTTTAAAGAAGATCTTTTGGGTCCCTTATTGGACTCCTTCAATTCGGTTTCACAAGACAGTCCCTTTCCCCTCATCCTTCTTGCAGGCATATACAGTATAACTGTAATACCCAAGCCAGGTAAAGATCCTCTAGTGGGCGCTAGTTATAGGCCAATTTCCCTACTTAACACAGACATCAAACTTTATGCTAAACTGTTGGCAATTAGACTGTCGGCAATCTTGCCGGAGCTCATCCATTTAGATCAAGTAGGGTTTGTCCCTGCGAGAGAAGCTAGGGACAAAACTCTAAAAACATTTTCAGTTATTCACTATGCCCAGCGCTCACGGATCCCTCTTATGCTCTTGTCCTTGGATGCCGAGAAGGCGTTCGACAGGGTGGATTGGACAGAGTTCCTGGAATCCGCTCTGTCAGGCGTCGGCATTGGACTAATAATGTTGCAGAAGATATTTGCCTTATATCAGTCGCCGTCAGCTCAAATTAGAGTCAATGGATCTCTGTCGGCACCTTTTTCAATGAAAAATGGAACAAGACAGGGTTGCCCTCTCTCGTCCATCCTATACGTCATAGCAATGGAATATCTATTGCAGGCCATCAGGGCATCTGAGGAGATCACGGGGGTCACAGTTAAGGGGACCCAATATAAATGTGCGGCATTTGCTGACGACTTGCTACTCTATGTTACCCAGCCCTTGGTATCTCTTCTGGTTCTGATGGATGTTATTCAGCAGTTCGGGGTCCATAGCAACTTCAAAGTAAACTACGCAAAAAGCACGGCTATTAATATATCAATAGATGATCAGGTGGTTGGGAACCTGAAATCAAGCTTCCCTTTTAAGTGGGCGACAGACTCGTTCTCCTACCTTGGAGTCCATATTCCCGTTCAGAGGGAACGGACCCTTGAATTAAATTTCCTCCGGGTTTTACAAACGCTCAGGGGGGATCTCGCCAAATGGGAAAAGAGGGACTTCTCTTGGGTGGGAAGAATTAACATTGTAAAGATGAATATCCTACCCCGTCTCCTGTACCTATTTCAAACTATCCCAATTAACATCCCAAATTCCTTTTTCCCTGATCTTAATAAGAACATTAAAAAATTTGGGCCAATAGAAATCCTAGAATTGCTAGGGATGTCTTAACCAGGCCAAAGGAGAGGGGGGGCTTGGCACTTCCAGACATGAAGGTGTATTACATTGCGTCAGTTGCGACTAGGGTGGTGGATTGGTTCCATATTAGGGCAACCAAGTGTTGGGTGCGGATGGAGGAAGACATGTGTGGATTTCCCCTGTCATCTATAAATTGGCTTTACCCTTCCCATCTAAAGCACGGCCCTCTGTGTCTTCCCCTTGTAGCACAACTTACCTCCTCTACGTTTAAGAAATATGGTCAGCAACATAATCTTTTTACGCCAAGTGGCCTGCTCACCCCGGTGAGGGGTAACTTGGCGCTCACTATAACAGTGCTTTGCCTTTCCTATCAGTACAGCCAAAGGCTGAAGCCAGCCACTCTTGGGGACTTCATTAGCTCCTATTCTTTTAAGACATACGAAGATTGTGTGCCCTCACAGAGTAGGTCGCCCACTGTGTGGTTGCAATATATGCAGCTTAGACATTTCTTTATCTCCTATAAGCATAAATATGATCTAACTAGATCTTTGACTGCATTTGAAGTGCTCTGCACATCGCTCGCCTCCTAAGCACCTAATATCAACTATATGCAATATGATAATTGAGGGTCTGGCCTCCACAAAACCTAATTACCAATCTAGGTGGGAAGCGGAAATTGGGCGTACACTCTCAGCGGAGGAATGGACCAAGGTTTGCACCCTGGCTCATAAAGCATCTATTTCCTGTAGGGTTCAGGAGCTTAATTACAAGGTGCTGACCAAATGGTACAGAGTACCTACGCTGCTGCACTCAATCTATCCCTCGGTCCCTTCCGTATGCTGGAGATGTGGGAAGGCTCCTGGTAATATGACACATGTATGGTGGGGCTGTGAAGAACTCCGACCCTTTTGGTCTAGGGTGATAGAGTTATAAACTTCAAGATGACCCCTCGGTTCTCCTCCTTCTTATGCTGCCAATGCCCATTCATATCCTTAAGGGAGAGCTACTTGTCTTCCTTTTGATTGCAGCAAAGGCGCTTATTCCGAGGAAGTGGAGATCTACCCAACCACCCTCCATAGCGGAATGGTTTAAAGAGATCTTTTACTTGCAGCGGATGGAGGAGATCCGAGCGGACCAGACTCAATCTCTTGGACGCTATTGTGAGATATGGAGGGAGTGGATGGCCTTTACTTCTTCAGCAGAGTTCCTCAACTCCAGTTGACCCTTTCTCGTGGGGTCGGGGCTCGATGTCTGAGTATCTTTGTGTGGTACAGTGTCTCTCAGAGGGTGCGTGTGGGTGGATGACGGATCTAGTCGTGTCCAGACCTTTGAGTGGTTAATTGTTTGGTATTTTTTTATTCGTTCATTTTTCTAAAACTATCTGGCTTCTCTTGACAAATGTTTTTTGATGTTTCACCTGCATCTGTATTTCATAAGTTTACGATCAACATTATGAAAGACTGACTTAGTTAATGATCTGCCATGAAGTGTTCATAGAGATAAGAGATCCTGACTTTCTCATTTGCTGTATTTTATACGATTAGATTGCTGTGTTATAATACTTTACTGATTTTTCATTATCTCATTATGCTTGTATCACTTGATTGTTCATTTTTTTTATCCGTGTTTTATATCAATAAAGCTGGTTTGAATTAAAAAAAAAAAAAGAAAACACAAGTAGCATAATTTTGAACCTTTAGTTACATGTTTTTAAGAAATATGTGTCATAATAAAGATTTTTAGATATGTATAGCTCCTGTTTGTTGTATACACTAGATTGAATAATCAGGATTTTGGGAAATACCTGATGTCCAGGAGCCTGGTGCAGCTTACCATAACTAATTTTTACCGCTATTTTCATTAATATACAACTAAGATTAAAACTTATCAGGAGAGACTAAAAGAACTGTATAACCTGGGGGATAGAAAAAACATGTAGAAACCTTCAGAAATTAGGTTGGAAAATGAACAGACTGTAAACCTACCTGGAATCAATATATATATATATACACTAAGCCACAAATAAGAAGGACATAAATAATAAAAGAGCCGTCTGTGAACTGTGCTGTTTCTATATGTTTCAAGCTAGTGTCGAGTATCCAAGCTTCCAGGCTGAACCCGGCCATCTGATTGTCTTGGTTCCTGGTGGACCCTCTTCTCCTCGGTATAACGCGCTACTCACCATTCTCATTGCTCCTATAACATTACTATGGCTGCATTGGTTCCCATGATACATAACTGACCATACTGAGGGCTGATCTTCAGGTTTTCCTGTGGTCAGTTCATCACTTCGAAGCTCCTGGAGCTCTTATACAGGACAATGAATTATTCCTATTATGTATTTTCTCTTCTATCATTGACTTGTTAGATAATACAATAAAGATCATAGAAATATAGAAAAGTTTACCTCTCCGGTCACCAGGTGGATGATCTCCAAGGTGAAGTTTAATATTTTTTTGGTGATTTCATTGCGGTCTGTGTCCATCCTTGGTGGGTTTTCAGAAGGAATGCTGTATAGGAGAATATGAGAAAGCTGAATTAACTGGAAGGCTCTAGTACTACAGGTGCTTTTATGAAGGAAGGAGGGGACCCAAATCATAAAGGAGCCACATTATGTATGACACACAGAGCTTCTGGGGTGCTGAGGAGAAGCAGTGTCTCAGATCCATCACCACATGGATACCTGGCTATTTCATAGATGAGGGCCCTACATCTGGGTACCGCACTTGGCCATGTCTATAACTCCTATAGAAATGAATAGAGAGACCCCTGTACATGTGTTTCCACCTCCCTGTTCATTCTCCACCTGGATGCAGTGGTCTCATCTCCTTGAAGGTCGGTGAGGCCTGTTCCCCAATGATCAGACCCTCGTCTATAAGACATTTATGGTAGATGCTGTGGATACATCATAAATGTCCATGTTGGAAAAACTCTTTTAGGTTATAACTGATAAAAAACTTTGTGCATCAGGTGAGAGGAACGATGTGAAAATATGTCCTCAGACAGTGAAGACCTGACTAATTAGATATTAATCAGGTGGATTGGAATAATTTGCCATTTTAAGCTTTATTAACCCATCAGACGAGCTGCACAGTAAATGTATCTGCCTCACTGAATGCTGATTATGACCAGAAGCCTCAGCAGGGCTGCTGTATATCATGGACTCCACACTGAGTAAATAATACGCGACTGGTTCTTGCCTCATAACCTGTACATCCTAAGGCTTGTGTGTGACACCACAGTGACCAGGATGAGTGTGGAGCCCCATTGCTGCTTTATTACAATGCACAGAGGAGTATCTCTGTGTAGCACTGCCAGCAATAACTCGACTAGGACAACGGGAAACTTCGGCTGAGCGTGCATGTGTTGTCACTGAGGAGAGAAACCAATCTCCGGGAGAACAGAAGAAATGAATATGCCGTTCAACCATCTTCATTGCAGTTATTGTTTTTTTTTTGCTTTTTCCTCCCCCCTTTCCTGAGCCATGGAAGATTTTTTGTACTTATTAGAAAGGAGTCTTCAAAAAATCTTAAAACATCTTCAAAAATATCAAAATGCAATATAATCAGAGAAGTTATTTACAGCAGGTCAAGAAACAAACAAACTGAAAACTTGTGATACATAGGAAGGGGAACATTAGCTCTTGCTGTGATCTGTTTCAGTAAATACGTAGTGATTCCTGATCCCCTACAGTTCAGACATAGGGTAACATGAAGCTAGCATGGACATTGAGCCCATATTGCAAAGCGTGTGCAATGTTCCACCACAGGCAGGGCTGTATTTATAGGTCATGCTGCCCTAGGCACTAAACCCGAATACGCCCCCATTACCAAGCCCCTTTCACATCATACCACACCCCTTTGCAAAAGCCACGCCCACAACAACCATGTAAGGGCACTAGAAGAAAGCTAATTGAAGTGTAGCCAGGGCCCCCTTTAGATGTTATGTTGCCAGGGCCCCCTTTAGATGTTAGGAAGTCAGGGCCTCCATCATATAGTAGGTAGTCAGGGCCCTCCTTTAGATGTTATGTAACCAGGGCCTCCTTTAGATGTCAGGTAGTCAGGGCCCTCCTTTAGATGTTATGTAACCAGGTCCTCCTTTAGATGTTAGATAGTCAGGGCCCACCTTTAGATCTTAGGTAGTCAGGGCCCTCCTTCACATACTAGGTCGTCAGGGCCCTCCTTCAGATATTAGGTAGTCAGGGCCCTCCTTCAGATATTAGGTAGTCAGGGCCCTCCTTCAGATATTAGGTAGTCAGGGCCCTCCTTCAGATATTCGGTAGTCAGGGCCCTCCTGCAGATGGTAGGTAGAGATCAGGGCCCTCCTTCAGATGTTAGGTAGTCAGGTCCTCCTTCAGAATGTTAGGTAGTCAGGGTCCTCCTTTCAGATATTAGGTAGTCAGGCCCTCCTTCAGATGTTAGGTAGTCAGGGCCCACTTAAGATGTTAGGTAGTCAGGGCCCTCCTTCAGATGTTAGGTAGTCAGGGCCCTCCTTCAGATGTTAGGTAGTCAGGGCCCGCCTTCAGATGTTAGGTAGTCAGGGCCCCCTTCAGATATTAGGTAGTCAGGGCCCTCCTTTAGATGTTAGGTAGTCAGGGCCCTCCTTAGATGTTAGGTAGTCAGGGCCGCCTTCAGATATTAGGTAGTCATGGCCCTCCTTTAGCTGTTAGGTAGTCAGGGCCCTCCTTCAGATGTTAGGTAGTCAGGGCCCTCCTTCAGATGTTAGGTAGTCAGGGCCCTCCTTCAGATGTTAGGTAGTCAGGGCCCTCCTTCAGATGTTAGGTAGTCAGGGCCCTCCTTCAGATGTTAGGTAGTCAGGGCCCTCCTTCAGATATTAGGTAGTCAGGGCCCTCCTTCAGATATTAGGTAGTCAGGGCCCTCCTTCAGATATTAGGTAGTCAGGGACCTCCTTCAGATATTAGGTAGTCAGGGCCCTCCTTCAGATGTTAGGTAGTCAGGGCCCTCCTTCAGATGTTAGGTAGTCAGGGCCCTCCTTCAGATATTAGGTAGTCAGGGCCCTCCTTCAGATGTTAGGTAGTCAGGGCCCTCCTTCAGATGTTGGGTAGTCAGGGCCCTCCTTCAGATCCTAGCTAGTCAGGGCCCTCCTTCAGATTTTAGGTAGTCAGTGCCCTCCTTCAGATGTTAGGTAGTCAGGGCCCTCCTTCAGATTTTAGGTAGTCAGGGCCCTCCTTCAGATGTTAGGTAGTCAGTTCCCTCCTTCAGATGTTTAGGTAGTCAGGGCCCTCCTTCAGATGTTAGGTAGTCAGGGCCCTCCTTCAGATATTAGGTAGTCAGGGCCCGCCTTCAGATGTTAGGTAGTCAGGGCCCTCCTTTAGATGTTAGGTAGTCAGGGCCCTCCTTTAGAGGTTAGGTAGTCAGTTCCCTCCTTCAGATGTTAGGTAGTCAGGGCCCTCCTTTAGAGGTTAGGTAGCCAGGGCCCTCCTTCAGATGTTAGGTAGTCAGGGCCCTCCTTTAGAGGTTAGGTAGCCAGGCCCCCTTTAGAGGTTAGGTAGTCAGGGCCCTCCTTCAGATATTAGGTAGTCAGGGTCCTCCTTCAGATGTTAGGTAGTCAGTTCCCGCCTTCAGATGTTAGGTAGTCAGTTCCCTCCTTCAGATGTTAGGTAGTCAGGGCCCGCCTTCAGATGTTAGGTAGTCAGGGCCCTCCTTTAGATGTTAGGTAGTCAGGGCCCTCCTTTAGAGGTTAGGTAGCCAGGCCCCCTTTAGAGGTTAGGTAGCCGGCCCCCCTTTAGAGGTTAGGTAGCCGGGCGGGCCCCCTCACCATTACTAATACACCCACCCACAATTTCCCCCCTCCCCTCCGATTCACTTACCTGTCCTGAAGAGCGGGAGGCCTCGGTCTTCTTCTCTTCGGCACCGTCCGTGCGCTGCTGAGGAGTGGGATGGCCACGCTGCTCCTCTCTCTCTTCCCGGCCAGCAGCTTCCGCTCTTCAGTGGCGGGCGCCAACTGTTAGGGAGAGGAGGAGGGGCAGCGCAGCCCCCTCCTTACCAGCAGCGCACCGCACCACTGAAGGGACAGGCAGCATCAGCGCAACTTGCTGATGCTGTCTATCATTACAACGGAGCGCCGGAAGGGAGAAGCAGTATGTCCCTACCGGCGCTCCGTTGTCCGCTGCCGCTCTGCAGGGAATCCCGACGAACGCCTCTGCCACCAATGATAGTCACTGACGGCTGCAACCTCCGACACCCCTCCCCCCGCACCGCTGGGGGGGAGGTCGGTTGCCCGGAGGAAAATAGTTAGGGGGAAAAAAAAACAGAAAAAAAAATAAACTCCTGCTGCCGTGCCGCCCCCTAACAGGCGCCGCCCTAGGCACGTGCCCACGGGTGCCTAGTGGGAAATACGGCCCTGACCACAGGCCTCTATGTGGGGGAAAGATGCCAGAGACTTGAGGCATGAACTCGCACCAATTTACTATGACTAACTGCAGAACAGATCTCCCAGTGGCTGCACATTTCTCCGGAGAGGACCACTCGATTGAAGATTTCCAGGTTATGATTTTAATGGGACATTTCTAGATGCAGAGGGACAGGAGGGAATGGAAATATAAGCTAATGCAAAGAAGTCAAACTCTGAAATATGGTCTCAATGTCCATGCTAGCTTCTTGTTGCCCTATGCCTGAACTGTGTGGGAGCACAAAAAATATCTGAGGAACAGATAACAGCAAGACCTAGTGATCCTCTTGTCACGCCTCATAAGTTTGAATGTTGTTTATTTCTTGACCTACAGTAAATAACTTATCTGCTTATATTGCATTTTGTTATTTTTGAAAATTTAAGATACCTTAAAGGGGAGTTGCCAGGACGCAAGTTACTTACCTCTCCTTATCAGCACAGGGAGAATGTCAACAAATCACGCTGAGTCATGAAAGTTGCAGGGCGAGGGGAGGGGGTGAGTAAGGAGTAGGAATAAGGGACTCTAAAAAACTTAACTGAAATAATAAACATAAAACAGTGGTTTCTCATACAGCAAGACACAACTCTGACTCATTTTCTACCCGTGCCTTAAAAAAGCTATTCTTTTTCCCCTGTCATCAGATAAGAATGTTTTAACGCAAGCGCGGCCAGTCAGATCCCTGGTAGTGTTAGTGCAAGCTTTCAGGTAACAAAGGGGGACTGAGAAATGCTGTAGCTCCAGAGTCTTACTTTTTGTAACCCTATATTTAGAAAAAAATTTAAAAACCCCTTTTTGGAGGTTCCCACGTCAACATTACATGGTGGAAAAACCCCTTTAAGGATCTAATGTGTATAAAAAGAATTGTCATTGCCTTGTATAACATCATGTCTGACACAGAGATAGGGCTCTTGAAAGTTCCCCATCAATTATACAAAGCCTCTAAAATACTGTATACGGCCTGACTTTTTCACTCTTCTACTGCTACTTATGGCTAACATGGTTCAACAATACACTACTTCTACCATTGAAAAAGAGTACATGTTTTGAACAATAAGAGATGATGGTGAAAAATAGAAAGAATTTGGAAATGTTTCATGTAGCAGCAATGAGTTAAATTAAAAGCAAATGTATATAACAATTTATAGGAAACATAATAAGAGACAATAGAACAACTAGCCAAAAAAAATGGTCTCGTCAAACTATTTACGTTTTATACTTTTGTCTGGTCTGATGAATCTTGAACTTTGTTGCTTTTTAAAATTTATCATTTTATGTTTTACCTATTAACATTACTTTTCACTTCAT
Source organism: Phyllomedusa bahiana (assembly GCA_025379985.1). Lineage (NCBI taxonomy): Eukaryota > Metazoa > Chordata > Amphibia > Anura > Hylidae > Phyllomedusa > Phyllomedusa bahiana. The sequence continues at coordinate 24,811 of JAODAL010009879.1, forward strand.
GTTTTAATTCTGAAATGTATCAGAAAACACTGTATTGTGCAGCAGGTTACAGTTTCTTTTTTGGTTTTCCCAAAACCTTTATATATCCCATTCTAGAAATTATAATTCAATAAATGTACTTATCTTTGTACTTTTATGGTTGTTTGTTGTCATTATATGAGTTGTACGTTTAATTAGACTTTGGTTTCATATTTTGTTTTGGAAGTATAGAGGAAGAGGACAGCAATGCAGAGCAGCACCCTCCTGGGACAGGCAGCATGTTGTCCAAAACCAAAATGGCCCCTACACCATTAGCTTTTAGCTGCTTCAAGCACACCCGTAGGACTGGCTAAGGGACCTCTGCCATCTGAACCTTATTTGAAACCTCACAAAATGACACAATAGTGGTCATCTGCAAAATCTGTGCTCAGCGACTGAAACGAGGCAAGAACCTAAACAACCTGGACACCACATGCATGAACAACCATGAAGTCACAAGTATATTCCTCCTCAGGAAGGGGGATCCTAGGACGCAAGAAAAAAACGCAGGATGGGCCCACGGGAATAAAACAAAAAGGGTACGACCCAAGTGGGGGTGCTCACCTTTTTGCGCTGTACAATAAGGGTACAGCGCGCTTTGAATTAAAATTCGACGATGTCTGAATGAAAGCTGCTCCGGTTTTTCCTCCCGCCGCTGGAACCACGCGGGACGCCGCGGGTATTTGATTGTTAAAAGATCGCTGAGGGACACCTGAATTAACGGGGGCCACTCAGACCTGAGGAAGCGGATAGCAATCCGTGAAACGCGTAACATAGAGAAAATAAATTCATTTAAAAAAACGCTGTTTTGGAGCACATATGCTCCCCACTTTTGGTAGCGCTCAGTCTTTTTACTCCCATTAGCTTAGTCTAGTGGCCCCCTTAATTCGGGGCCCTCAGCGATCTTTTAACAACCATGAAAAATTCCCACCCCTTTAATTTATAAACACAAATGATCAAGGAGGGGGAAGCTCCTCCCCCCACCCTCTTTCCCACTGTCCACAGTATATGCCTCCCCCTGCTCCCTCTCCCGCTGTCCACAGCAGCTGCTCATCCTGCTCCCTTCCTTTGCTTATGCCCGGGCCCCCTCCTGTCCCTATCCGCGTCCACAACGCTGCCTCCCTGCTCCCTCTCCTCTATCCACAACAGCTCCTCCCCCTGCTCCCTCCCCCGCTGTCCACAGAGCTGCTCCCCCTGCCCCTCTCCTGCGTCCACAGCGCTGCTTCCCCTGCTTCCCCCTTTCCGCTTCCCCAGCACTGCCTCCCCTGCTCCCTCTCCTGCTGTCCACAGCAGCTGCCTCCCCCTGCTCCCTCTCCCGCTGTCCACAGCAGCTGCCTCCTCCTGCTCCCTCTCCCGTTGTCCACAGCAGCTGCCTCCCCCTCTCCCCTTCCACGCAGCGCCCCCCTGCTCCCTCTCCCCGGGCCACAGCAGCTGTCCCCCCCCCTTTTCTCCCTATCCTGCTGTCCCCACAGGCCTCCTCCTGCCCCTCCCCTGTCCACACAGCTGTCCTCCTGCTCTCTCCTGCTGTCCACAGCAGCTGCCACCTCCTGCACTCTCCTGCTGTCCACAGCAGTTGCCTCCTCCTCCCTCTCCTGCTGTCCACAGCAGTTCCCCCTCCTCCTCTCCCCTGTCCACAGCACGTTTACCTGCTCCCTTCCTGCTGTCCACAGCACTGCCCCTTTCCCCCGCCCCCTCCCCCACTACCCAACAAGGTGCCCCCCCCTGCTCCCTTCCCGTGCCCACACTCCTCCCCCCCCCCCCTCCCCCCTGTCCCCCCCGCAGCTCCTCCTCCGCCCCTCTCCCTTTTCCACAGCAGCTGCCTCCCCCTGCTCCCTCTCCTGCTGTCCACAGCAGCTGCCTCCTCCTGCTCCCTCTCCCGCTGTCCACAGCAGCTGCCTCCTCCCTGCTCTCCCCCATCTTCCACCCTGCTCCCCTCCTCTCCCTCTCCCCTCGTCCACAGCAGCTGCCCCTCCCTGCTCTCCCCCCCAGCGTCCCAGCCCTGGGCCTCCCCCCCTCGATCTCCGCTTGCACGCACTGCCTCCCCCCCTCTCTCCTGCGTCCCAGCAGCTGACTCAGCCTGGTCCCTATCCCGTTGGATATAGCAGCTGCCTCCCCCTGCTCTATCTCCTGCTGTCCACAAAGCGCCTCCCTCCTGTCCATCCTGCGCCACACAGCTTCCTCTCTCCCCCCTCCCCGCTGTCCACACAGCTGCCTCCCTGCTCCCTCTCCCCCTGTCCCCCAGCGCTGCCTCCCCCTGCTCCTTCTCCTGGTGTCCAGAACAGCTGCCTCCCCCTCCTCCCTCTCCTGCTGCCCAGAACAGCTGCCTCCCCTGCCCCCCTCTCCTGCTGTCCAAACACTGCCTCCCCCTGCTCCCTCTCCCCTGTCAACAGCTGCCTCCCCTGCTCCCTCTCGCGTCCACAAAGCTGCCCCCCCCTGCCCCTCCCTGCTTCCACACACTGCCCCTGCTCCCTCTCCCGTTGTCCACAGCAGTCGCTTCCCCCTGCTCCCTCTCCCGTTGTCCACAGCAGTCGCTTTCCCCCCCTCTCCCCCTCCCGTTGTCCAAAGCATGCTTCCCCCCCCCTGCTCCCCCTCCCCTTGTCCACACAGTCGCTTTCCCCCTGCCCCTCCCCTTGTCCCCACAGTCCTTTCCCCCTCCCCCCCTGCTGTCCACAGCAGCGCCTCCCCCGCTCCCCCCTCACTCTTCCACAGCACCCCTCCCCCTGCTCCCTCTGTCCACAGCGGCCCCTCCCCCCCGCCCCTCGTCCACAGCGGGCCGCCTCCCCCTGTCCTCTGTCCACAGCGGCCGCCTCCCCCGCCTCCCTCTGTCCACAGCCGCCGCCTCCCCCTGCTCCCTCTGTCCACAGCGGCCGCCTCCCCCTGCTCCCTCTGTCCACGCGCCGCCCCCCTACTCCCCCGTCCACACGGCCCCTCCCCTACCCCTCTTCCCAGCGGCCGCCTCCCCTACTCCCTCTTCCACAGCGGCCGCCTTTCCCCCCGCTCCCTCTGTCCCCAGCGCCCCCCCCCTCTCCCTCTGTCCACACGGCCGCCCCCCTGCTCCCCCTGTCCACAGCGGCCGCCTCCCCCTGCTCCCCCCTGTCCATAGCGGGCCCCCCCCCCTGCTCACTCTGTCCCCAGCGCCGCCTCCCCCCTGCCACTCTGCCCCAGCGGCCGCCTCCCCCCCTCCCTCTGTCCACAGCGCCCCCCTCCCCTTGCTCCCTTGTCCACAGCAGCCACCCCCCCCCGGGCTCCCTCTGCCACAGTGGCCCCGCCTCCCCCTCCCCTTTCCACAGCGCCGCCTCCCCTGTTCCCTCTGTCCACAGCAGCCACCTCCCCCTGCTCACTCTGTCCACAGCGGTCGCCTCCCCCTGCTCTGTCCACACGTCCCCGCCCCTCCCCCCCTCTGTCCACAGCGGCCGCCTCCCCCGGCTCTGTCCACAGCAGCCGCCTCCCCCTGCTCCCTCTGTCCACAGCGGCCGCCTCCCCCTGCTCCCTCTGTCCACAGCGGCCGCCTCCCCCTGCTCCCTCTGTCCACAGCGGCCGCCTCCCCCTACGCCCTCTGTCCACAGCGGCCGCCTCCCCCTGCTCCCTCTGTCCACAGCGGCCGCCTCCCCCCTGCTCCCTCTGTCCACAGCGGCCGCCACCCCCTGCTCCCTCTGTTCAGAGCTGCTGCCTTCCTCTGATCTCTGTCCTGCAGTCACAGCAGTCCAAAAGTATGCTACAGGGCCCAGGCTTCTCTAGTTATGGCCGTGCCATTCACAGATATTCAGAACTCATCATCTTTCCACCACCCAACTCTACCCTTACCACTGATCTCTCTATCTCAGTCAACGGCTCTACACTCTCACCAGTCCCGCAAGTCCGCTGCCTTGGGGTAATCCTAGACTCCGCTCTATCTTTCACACCACACATCCTCTGCCTGTCGCCTCCACCTAAAAAATATCTTTTGCGTCTGCTCATTCCTCAACTTCAACACTACAAAAATGCTGGTCCATGCCCTTGTCATCTCCCGCCTAGACTACTGCAACATCCTTCTCTGTGGCCTCCCATCTAGCACTCTTGCTCCCCTTCAATCCATCCTCAACTCTGCTGCCCGTCTGATTCACCTCTCTCCTCGCTACTCCTCTGCCTCTCCCCTCTGCTAATCCCTTCACTGGCTTCCCATTGCCCAGCAAATTAATTTCAAGCTACTAACCATGACCTACACGGCTCTCCATAACCTCTCCCCCTCCATACATCTCTGCCTTAATCTCCAGATATCTCCCCTCACGCAATCTCCGCTCCTCACAGGACCTTCTCCTCTGCTCTCCCCTTATCAGCTCCTCACACAACCGTCTCCAAGACTTCTCTCGTGCTTCCCCCACACTCTGGAACTCACTGCCCCAACACATCAGACTCTCTTCCACCCTCACTAGCTTCAAAAGCAACCTGAAAACCCATCTCTTCAGGATAGCCTATAACCTACAATAACCCTGCTGTCACTACACTATCCTCAACCATGTCTGCCCCTCACCTCCTGTCTCTTTCCCCCTTCCTTGTAGATTGTAAGCCCTCGCGGGTAGGTCCTCTCTCTCCCTCTGTCGTGCCAATTCTCATTCATCACTTATCATTGTACTCGTTTGACTTATGTAATGTATGTAACCCCCTCGAATGTACAGCGCCCTGGAACTAAGGGCGCTTTAAAATAAATAATAATAATAATATTATTGTACATGACATGTCAAAAGGGTAATACCAAAAATGACCAAAACCGCACAAACCTCTCATGTAAGTTACCTGACCACTGGAATCCTGGGAAATCTGCCGCCTGATAACAGCGAGCACAAGAGAGCGGCGACTGCACCTCCGGGACCTGCTACAGGACAACAACTGATCAGTCACAGGAGGGGACGGAGGAGGGTGAAGGACCTGTGATGATGTCACTACCATGTGATCAGTCACATGAGGGGGGCGGGGTCAGCAGAGAGGAAGGAGAGGCTCCAGCAGCTTAGAGAGAGCCTTCACCTCAGTGACCTGGACAATGTTCTCAGGAGAGAACAGAGAGTGGATGGGAGAGGTGTAAAAGCTTCTGACATTCTCGCTGTGACAGGTCCAGACCTTATGGGAAGAAAAGGGTTAGAAACAGGAGAAAACCAATGTGGAGAAACACAAATGGAAAGGAGGCAACAAATAACAAGAAGGAAGCGATTCATCTCCTAGAACAGGAAGAAGGCGAAGAAGAGGACAAAGAACTGATGGAAACCAGATAAAGGCAGCAAAGCTGGAGACAGAGACTCATCACCAAAGAAAGGAAAACTGACCCCAAAATAAATGTCTCCTGTGTAGCCCAGGAAGAAGCGCAGCAGCTCCTCAAACATGACCATGAAGGATTAGAGGGTGCGTGACAAGTGGAGATGAGGAGGGAGGGGAGAAGACGAGCATTGGAGTAAATCTGCCCCTGGACCTTGTATTTATCAGTGTTATACCTCATCTGCCGCCTTTGCCCAATCATCCACCTTCTCCAGATCTCTGTAATAGGATACTGCCTCCTATTGTGTTATCACTGCGTACTGTACAGTTTATGCTAAAAAAAAACACAGAAAAAATGTACTCTCACATCATAAAAACGAACTTTTAATGAGTTATAATGTAGCTATAACAAATGACAACACAAACGCCTGATCAAAATTTCTACCGAAACTAAGCAGCTCAGTGTATCAGGGCTTTCTGCATAGTCCTAAAATAAAGGCTCAATAAATTATACAGAACACTGGTGCATTAGATATGGAGTATGGGGGTTAACGCAAGTATAACCAAAAGGTAAAAATTCAAATACGGGATATATTACCAACAATACCAGATACCAATCCTCTCTGTGAGTCTCTATTAGGATACTGTTACCATTATCCTCCCTGTAAGTCTCTATTGGGATATTGTTATCCTCCCTATGAGTTTATTTTGGGATATTGTAACTGTTATCCTACTTGTTATTCTCTATTGGGATACTGTTACTGCTATCTTCCCTGTGAGTCACTATTGGGATACTGTTACCATTATACGCCCTGTGAGACTCTGTTGGAATACTGTTTCCATTATCCTCTCTTTGAGTTTCTATTGGAGTATGGTAACTGTTATCCTCTCTGTGACTCTCTATAGGGATAATGTTACCATTATCATCTCTGTAAGTCTCTATTGGGATACTGTTAATGTTATCCTCTCTGAGAGTCACTATCTGGATACTGTTACTGTTATCCTCTCTGAGAGGCACTATTGGGATACTGTTACCATTATCCTCCCTGTGAGACTCTATTGGGATAATGTTACTGTTATCCTCTCTGTGAGACTCTATTGGAATACTGTTACCATTATCCTCTCTGTTATTTTCTATTGGTGTATTGTAACTGTTATCCTCCCTGTGACTCTCTCTTGGGATACTGTTACCATTATCATCTCTGTGAGTCTGTTTTGGGACAGTGTTACCGTTATCCTCGTTGTGAGTATTTATTGGGATACTGTTACCGTTATAATCCTTGTGTGTCTCTTTTAGGATACTGTTACTGTTATCCTCTGTGTGAATCTCTATTGGAATACTGTTACTGTGATCCTCTGTGAGTTTCTATTGGGATACTGTTATCCTTCCTGTGAGTTTCTATTAGGATATTGTTACAGTTATCCTCTCAGTGAGTCTCTATTGGGATACTGTTAGGGGCCGTTTACATGGCACAGGACAAATACCGGTCGGTTTATCCAAACGGTATCTGTACTGTTTTCGGGCCCTCCCTCTTCACATAGACATGTTCTTCTGCTATCTGAAATCCGGATGAAAGAATGTTTTTTGGGCCGCTGGCGGTCTGAAAAACCGCCAGGCGAAAAACCCGTGCAGTGGGGACTGCTGCGTGGATTTTCCATAGAGGCTCATGATAAAAGTTTTCACCCGCTTTGCAAATGGTTTTTAAAACCGAAAACCGTCTGAAAAACCGGGTGAAAACCCGTGCCATGGAAACAAGGCCTTATCCTCCCAGTGAGTTTCTATTAGGATACTGTTACCGTGATCCTCTCTGTGAGTTTATATTGGGATACTGTTACTATTATGCTCCTTGTGAGTTTCTATTAGGATATTGTTACCTTTATCCTCTATGTAAGTTTCCAGTAGCAACCTATGAAGCTCTAGTGAATTCCATTCTCAAGAGTAGTGTTGATCGATCCGATCGAGAAAAGTTAAGATCGAGTCGATCTTTACGGTTTTCTCGACCGTGAGGCGATCTTTTTATGTTTGGTCCGAGTAAAGATCAAGACTTGCGCCATTTTCACTTTAAGCTGCTTCCTGCACTTTTGGCGGCCATCCAATCAGTGCAGAGCGAAGAAGGGGGTTTAAAAACGTCGCCACTGAGGGTATAGGGATCTCATTGGATGCTAAAATCATATGATCATAAGTTTATTGATCCTGTTTTGGGGGGGCAGCTAGTACACAAGACACCATGAAGAAATCTGTTATAAAAAGAAATCGCTTTGATATACTGGTTTCTTGCTTAAAATTTGATTCTGTGCCCAAAAGTTCATTGCTCCAGTTTTGGGGTTAGAGATGTTGCATAATAGACTCTTACCAAATCTTTACCTTTTCAATATTTCACTTTTTGAACATGGAGAGGGGTGTAGGACGTGGAACTAGAGGTATGAAACAAGGCACTCCTTCCAGTGCTCCGGACAACACACAAGCGAGCACATCATCAGGCCTGTCAACGCTTGGTCGCTTTCCTGTGAATCTCGGTACTGAAGAGCGGCGCAATCTGTTCTTCAGTGTCTAACACAAACTGAAACAGCTATTTTACCTCCTTTTCCTCTCAGTCACGGGCACAAATGTCATCATCATCAGTCCAAACTGAAGCAAACACGGGTCAAATGTCACCCAATAAACAAACCGCTCTGGATAATCCATATTCCGAAGAGCTTTTTGATGACACAATGCAGTTGGGGTCAGAAGGCATTTCAAAAGATCAAGAGGCCAAAGAGGATGATTTTGTCTGATGTGACGCCCAATCTCTGATGCCCTCAGAGGAGGATAAGGAACCTGTTCTATCGGCAGAAATCCCAAGCGGTCAGCAATGCCTCGCAGTGCCTTTGGCTTCTAGCCTGCAGCTTGAGGATGTAGACTGTCAGGAAGAGGACGTCACCTGTGATGATGATGATGACTGCGGATCCAACATGGTGTTTTCAGCAGCAGCTGGTGAGCTCATCATCAGTGGAAGAGGAAAATTATGTACATTGCTCTGCCAGCCGTGGTCAGTGGTGGCAACGGGAACACCGGTACTAGGTTTTCACCCTCAAAGAGGTCCAGGACCTGTGAAGCCTGTGCCTTTTTCCATCAAGCCTCAGATTCGCCGACTGACGTCATATGCTGGAATTGCCGTCAACGTGTCAGTAGAGAAAAGAATATAAAGAGTTTAAACACCACGAGTATGAACAGGCACATGCATGTAAAGCATGAATTGCTGTGGAGGAGTCACTTGGAGAAAAAAGGCCACACAGGTCCTGGGCTTCCAACCACCATGACATCTTCTGCCTCCTCTTCCTCTGTCACTTCCAAGCCCAAGCGATCCTCTGCTGCCGATGTGCCGGAGCAGCATGAGCAAGCACTATCCGTAGTCCCAGCTACTTTTGACCAATTCCCCCCAGCACAGCCTACACCTTCTCCCACGCACGCCATACAGCAGCCAGACCACCAGCCAGCCTTCTGTGTACCAGGTGTGGGAGCAGAAGAAATGCTTTCACCCCAGCCATCCCAAAGTCAAAAGCTTGAATGTCAGCATTGCCATGCTGTTGGCCTTGGAAATGTTGCCTTTCCGCCTGGTAGACACAGATGGGTTCCGCCACGTCATGGCCCTGGCATGAACCCAATATCAGATGCCAAACAGGCTTTTCTTTGCCAGAAAAGCTGTCCCTGCCCTGGCCAGCAACGTTGCAGAAAAGATCTCCAGCGCATTGGCTGCATCTGTGTCCCCCAAAGTCATTCTCTTTTAAATCTTTTTATTAAGCATTCCAGAGCATACAATGAGTACATAAACCAATCTAGTGAAATTCACAAAGATACAATGAAAACAACCATCCAATCAGCAGGACTACAATGATACACCCCGAAATGCAATGCTTTTCTTCTTTCCCCTCCCCCTCCAACACAAACATACCCTACATGCTAACCGAAAAGGTAAAAATGAACATTGTTGCAATTATTATTGGTGGTTAAAATATAACAACACATCAAATCTGTCACAAAATGCAGCCTGTCTATCCACAGAATCCCCCCTCCCCGCATTCTCCGAGCTCGCCTCCACCACCACCCGCTCTCCAAAGCAATCACGCGCTTTGGCCCCTTTATTCAAGATTCGTATGGATCACCAGATCCAAAGCTCCCATCCGAAGGTAGGGCAAGAACTACTTTCCTCCTCTCCCCCGCGCATAGATCTCCATGCTCCCTCTCAATCATCAGATAGTCATGATACTCGCGTTATAGTGGTGGGTCGCCCAGTAATACCTGTGTTTGAAACCACGAGGTTAGACTAAAGCAGTCTCTGATGGCATTCTGAATTCTTGATGGTAGCAGGGGAATAAAGCTCTCCCAAACCTCGAAGAACCGCTAGGTATGAGTTTCCTTTTTCACTGCAGCCTCCACCCAATCCATTTTCATTATGAAAGAGTTTTTCTAAAAACATTTTAAACGGAGGGGGAGATTCATGAATTCATGTATTTAGGATGGTCTTAACACCTGCCGTTGATACCATGTAGAGGAGTTTTCTACCCCCCGGTGCACACGGAGTCCTCCGAACATCTATGTGGCCAAATATGGCCCACAATGGGTTATCAGGAACATAATTATTTAAATTAGTTAAATTAGTTAATCACTCGCCTCCAAAAAACCTGGACTATGGGACAACTCCAGAGACAGTGGAAAATGTCTGCTCCTGGAGTCTTACAATGAAAGCAGTGATCTATATCAAAAGCCCCCATTCTATGACCCCTGATCGGGGTAATATAGGCTCGATGATAGAGCTTGAGGGACATTTCCCAGTATCTGCTGGAAGATAAGAATTTACGACTATTATCGAGAGCCCTAAGTAGAGTAGGGAGGTCCAGGGTAGGATCCTCTCCAACCCATTTAGTAAGTGTCATATTTGTCAAAGAGTAGTCCAGCGGGACATGTAAGAGTTTATAAAAATGGGTGGTCAAACCCCTCTCTAGTGCACTGCGGGACAACGATTTGCGTATCGTTGGGCTCCATTCCCCAGGCGCAGTTAGTGGAATGAGTTTGGACACATAGCTGTGTGCACATAAGTAGGCAAAGATGGAAATTCCCGCCTGAGGAAACAATGCTCTGAGGGCTTCCAGCGTGTGTGGCTTGTGATAGTTTTCATCCAAAAATTGGTAGACCGAAGTAATGCCCACCTCTTTCCAGGCATAGAATTCCCTATTAGAGGCGCCCCCTTGGAAATCTGGATTGCCCACGAATGTGTGGAACAAAAAAGCCTGTGGGTGCAGTTTAAGTTTGCCTGTCATCTTCTGCCAAGCCCTCCACGCAGTCATAATAAAAAGATTTAATCTAGTAGTTTCCGGGATTAGATGGTATGGCATATGTAGAAAATCAGGAAGTGACAACCTACCCATAGACTCCTGGTCTACCCGACTATCTGTGAAAACTTCCGATCCCTGCAACCAGCCCATTTTTATTCTCAATAGGGCCGCCACGTTATACGTGCATACATCAGGAAGATTTATACCTCCATTCGCTCTGGGCTGCTGCAAGACAGTCAACGGCACCCGGGGTCTCTTGCCTTTCCAAATAAAACCTTGATGTCAAATATGCTGGGAGCGAGTGCAGGAGATAGAGAAGTCTGCGAAACTCCACCAACTTAACAAGATTTCCCCGGCCCACATAAGAGAGAGGCAACTGCCTCCATGACGCCAATCTTCTCTCCATAGCACCGATATAAGAGACAACGTTATCTCTGTAGAGGTGGCAGGGATTTCTAGTGATTGTCACGCCGAAGTATGGCATCTTTAAAACACACCACTGAAAGGGATATAAATGCACCCAGGTAGGCCTTGCTGGCCCCCGTAGGATCATTGCATTAGTTTTGTCTATATTTATATGATACCCTGAGAGAGAGCCCACTTACTGGAGTGTCTGCAACACCCCCGGTAGAGTCACCCTTGGGTTTCTCAACACCAAGAGAACATCATCGGCAAATGCAGCCAGGTCCACAATTTGCGTGAGATCCGATTGTCCCCCACCTACACTCCCTGGCTGTAAGTGATACAACAAAGGATCCAGAGCAAGGTCGAAGAGCAGTGGAGACAGCGGGCAGCCCTGCCTAGTGCCTCTAAAGGCATCTATGGGGGGCGTCAACAGACCATTTATCAAAAGTGAGGTGTGGGAGCCCTCTTGGGTATAGTCCACAAAGTCTCTGAATCTAGGGCCAAAATTCCTATTAGTCAGTGTAGCTAACAAAAAGGGCCATGAAACCGAGTCAAATGCCTTTTCGGCATCCAAGCTCAAAAGCATTAGAATCTCGGAGGATTGATCCCTGGCCTTGACTGTCGCTTATACTGCCGTCCTAATATTTGTAACGGATTGGCGACCTTTCACAAAGCCCCTTTGGGCTGGGTGTACTATTGATGAAAAGAAGTGTTGAATTCGTGTCGCTAAATTTTTTGTCAAAAACTTATAATCACAATTCAATAGTGCGATGGGGCGGTAATTTTTAGCTAGCTGCGGATCCTTGTCTAGTTTCGGGAGTAAGATTGTGCGTGATTCCAAAAAGGTGTTCACTGCTCCCCGACCCTGGTAGATTGAATTGTATAGTGCCGTTAGGGTTGGTGCCACCTGCGCTGATAACATTTTATAGAATTCGTTGCTATAACCGTCCGGGCCCGGCGACTTTTTGTTGGAAGGGGAGGCTATGGCCGCCTTTACTTCCGCCTCTGTAAAGGGACTGTCCAGTATCTCCCGCGGATCCTCGCTGAGGCCTGGAAGGCGTCCCGAAGATATGAACGCATTAATTTTGTCCATATCTGTTGCAGGGGCCCTATAAATTTCTTCAAAGAAATCCGTAAGTATTTGGGCAATTTCCCCCGGGTTTGAATGTAATCTGTCAGAGGATGGATTCTTCAAGGATGCTATTGGCTTGCGTGTGCGCTGCATCTTAATTAAATGAGCTAGCATTTGACTCGAACGATTAGCTCCCCGAAAATATTTATTCTGAGTTAGCTTTACCAGCCAATTAGCTTGGCCCTGAACATATGAAACCAGAACTTCCTTAGCCTCTCTATAAGTTGATTCCGCGGTCGAGGATGGGCATGCAACCATCTCCCTTTGGGCCAGTAACTGAATAGTATGTAGCTTCTGAAATTTATCCTGAGCCTCTGTTCTCCTGCGCGACACATAATTGATAACATGACCCCGGAGCACCGCCTTCCCAGCAGCCCAGAACAATGGCGCATCCTCCAAGTGCACTAGGTTATCGTCCAGACAATTAGCCCACTGGGTTTGTAGAAAAAACCTGAAGTCTTCAGACTGAGACAGATCTTCACCCGCCTCGGCCCCCTATCTGACCTCGCAAACTCCCCCCACCCCATATCTGACCACAACCTGCTTACCGTCTCCACCAACTCCACCCCACCTGCTCCTCTTGTCTCATATCCAGTACGACCCCGCAGGAACCGACAAAGCCTTAACCGTCTCACTCTCTTTGACTCTCTTGCACCTCTTTCAACCATCTCCTCATTCAATGACCCAGACGCAGCCACCACTTTCTACAACCATACAATCACCACCACCCTTGACTCAGTCGCTCCTCTCACACACAACAGAACCCGCACCGTCAACAGACAACCCTGTCAAACAGCCTCCACTAAACAACTGAGGCATGCTTCAATAATTGCAGAACGCCACTGGAAGAAAACTCGCTCCACCGCTGACTCATAAAACAAATCACTACATACATTTAAATCTGCACTCACCTCAGCCAAACAGGACTATTTCACCAATCTCATATCCCTCCTGTCTCACAACCCCAGACAAGTATTCAAAACCTTCAACTCTCTTCTCCGCCCACCAGCACCTCCTCCCCCATCCCTCCTTTCAGCAGATGACTTTGCCATTCACTTCCTTCAGAAGATCAACCACATAAGAGAAAGCTTCAGCCTGCAGTCCCCACCACCCTCCTCTACTCTTGCAAACTGCTCTTCTCCCTTAACCTGCTTCCCCACTGTCACTCATGACAACCTTTCCTCTCTACTGTCCAAATCCAAACTCACTACCTGTAGTCTTGATCCACTGCCATCCCACCTCATCCCAGACCTCAGCGCTTCTATCATCCCAGCCCTCACCCATCTCTTCAACCTATCGCTAACCTCTGGCATCTTCCCTTCCGCCTTTAAACATGCTACTATCACTCCAATCCTCAAAAAAACAACCCTTGACCCCTCCTCTCTGTCCAACTATCGCCTCATCTCACTGCTCCCTTTTGCTTCCAAACTCCTCGAGCAGCACGTCCTTCCACCTCTCCTCCAACTCTCTTCTTGACCCACTACAATCTGGTTTCCGACCCCACCACTCTACCGAACCTGCCCTAACCAAGGTCACCAATGACCTAGCAACTGCCAAAGCCTCACGCCACTACTCTGTGCTATTCCTTCTAGACTTGTCCTCTGCCTTTGACACTGTCGACCATTCCCTCCTGCTACCAACCCTCTCCTCCCTCGCCATTCCGTACTTGGCCCTTCCCTGGATCTCCTCGTACCTCACTGATCGGACATTCAGCGTCTCTCATTCTCGCTCCACCTCCTCCCCCGGCCTCTCTCTGTCGGTGTCCCTCAGGGGTCAGTCCTGGGTCCTTTACTCTTCTCTATCTACACCCTTGGCCTCGGTCAGCTCATAGCCTCACATGGCTTTCATTACCACCTGTATGCTGACGATACCCAACTCTACATCTCCAGCCCAGTTGTTACCTCTCTGCTCTCTCGGATCCCTGACTGTCTGTCATCCATTTCCTCCTTCTTCTCATCACGTCTCCTAAAACGAAATGTGGAGAAAACAGAACTTATCATCTTTCCACCGTCCAACTCTACCCCTCCCCCTGATCTCTCTATCTCAGTCAATGGCTGTACACTCTCACCTGTTCCGCAAGTCCGCTGCCTTGGGGTAATCCTCGACTCTGCTTTATCTTTCAAACCACACATCCACAACCCCACCTCTGCCTGCTGCCTCCACCTGAAAAACATCTCTCGCATCCCTTCGTTCCTCAACTTCGACACCACAAAAATGCTGGCCCATGCCCTTGTCATCTCCCGCCTAGACTACTGCAACATCCTTCTCTGTGGCCTCCCGTCTAGCACTCTTGCTCCCCTTCAAACAACTCTCAACTCTTCTGCCCATCTTATCCACCTCTCTCCCCGCTACTCCTCTGCCTCTCCCCTCTGTCAATCTCTTCACAGGCTACCCGGTGCCCAGCGAATTCATTTCAAGTTGCTAACCCTGACCTACAAGGCTCTCCATGACCTCTCCCCTCCATACATCTCTGCCTTAATCTCCAGATACCTCCCCTCACGCAATCTCCGCTCTTCACAGGACCTTCTTTTCGGTTCTCCTCTTATCAGCTCCTCACATAACCGTCTCCAAGACTTCTCTCGTGCTTCCCCCACACTCTGGAACTCACTGCCCCAACACATCAGACTCTCCTCCACTTTTACCAGCTTCAAAAGCAATCTGAAAACCCATTTCTTCAGGCTTGCCTATAACCTACAATAACCCTGCTGCCACTACACCCTCCACAAACATGTCTGCCCCTACCTTCTGTCTCTTCCCCCTCCTTGTAGATTGTAAGCCCTCGCGGGTAGGGTCCTCTCTCCCTCTGTCGTGCCAATTATCATTCATCACTTATCATTGTACTCGTTTGACTTATGTTATGTATGTAAACCCCTCAAATGTACAGCGCCCTGGAACCAATGGCGCTTTAAAATAAATAATAATAATAGGTTGGGAATCGCCAGAACTTAGTTTGTGCATTTGAGGTTAGGCACTGGATTGACAACGTCACCAGCACGTGGTCCGATACAGCTATAGCATGCAAGGCAGAGTCTATTACAGATAAATGGAGGCAACTACCTGGCTAACAAAGGGAGCAACTACCTGACTACAAAGGGGGCAACTACCTGGCTAACAAAGGGGGCATCTATCTGACTACAAGGGGGCATCTACCTGGCTACAAGGGGGCATCTACTTGACTACAAGGGGTCATCTACTTAGCTACAAGGGGGTATCTACCTGTCTGTAAGGGGCACTACCTGGTTATGGGGGGCTACTACCTGGCTATAAGGGCATCTACCTGGCTTTCTTCCAAAGCCATTATGCAGTTAGGCTGAGTGGGTGTGGCTTTTTGAAGGGGTGTGGCACACCAAAAGATGGGTGTGTCCATGCACATTTTTGCCGAGACGAGCGTAGCGCGCCGCCCTTTTCAAACTCCTGCTTTTCCATTTTCAAAAGTTGGCAACTATGAGGTAAGGGCGGGGAATGGGGGCCCTCAGACTCCACCACTGGAGACCCAGTCTGATTTTTAACCATGGTCTTATCTTTTTTTGCTGCTTTACCCACCCCTTTTTTGATGTGGCAGGGACCCCTGATTTATCCCTCTAGGCCATTGGAGAGCCCGGGATAGATGACGGATTAAGGCGAGTATTCCTTTTTATTTGGTGTTTGGATAGGTATTTGTCCATTCCCTCACACGGAGGGGCAAGACCACTTGGAATAACTGAGAAGGTATGCGGGAGGTGCTAATACATCAATTAGCAATCATATGTTAACATTAATCTAGCAAACCCTCAATTGAATTCAAGATGCCTACAGTACTGGTTTTACACCAGCACCTAGCTAGAACAAGTAAGGTAAAAGCAGAGCCAGGCAAGTGAGGTTAACACAGTTCAGTGCCTTCTGCTCTGTCACAATCAGACTCCACCAGCAGAGGTCTAGTTTAGATCAGTCAAGTATAAACCTTTGGCGCCCTCTGGTGTTCAAAACTTGAGAGTGCGCTTCTGCTTCAGAATGGTTTAGTAGTATAGAGGATTCTTTAACCCTCACAGTACCACAATGCGAGGCTTCTTTCCACACCCAGCAAATGAGTAAAGAAATCAACAGGATTAAGCAGCACAGTCCTGGAAACTGGAGTTCTCCTCAGCACCAGTTTATTGCAACGCACCTGTGTTCCCTGCAATAGGCTCAGAGTCAAAGTCCCAGAGTTTTATGATAGGTGAAAAACGCTGTGTCTGTGTCTCTGGGGTGCAATTATGCACCCAACAGTTTGTATTAAAGGGGTTGTCTCACTACAAGGATTTGCTTTTTATGTTAAAGATCTTGCAAAAACAAGTCACTTTGCAATATGTGTCCATTAACAGTGTCCTACCTATTCTGAGATATCCCCTCTTGTATGGGCTGCATCAGCTTCTCAGGTCGCTATAACTACAGACCTGTTTGATCTATCCTGATAGGCTGCCAGCACTGGTTGCTATAGCTACAGACCTGGCTTCAACTGCAGCCTAGTGGAAGCCAGTAAACACGCCCCCTGAATTCAAAGTGAAACCAAGAAAACAGGACTGAGGTAACAGAATCAATGTAGTGAGACAACCCCTTTAAGGTGTTTGAATTATCAGTGGTGCTCTCTCCAGGAAGTGTTATTAGTGGTAGGCAGGGGTGACGAGAGGCAGCAGTCCCCGCAATCGCGCCACCACCAGCAGTAAATTAGCGGTTACTTTTCCCGCCACCTCGGGGCACGAGGGAGGGGTGTGCAGGGGGGCCCCAGCAGCGAGCCCCCAGATAACAAGCTTCTCACCCCTTATGTGCTACCCTCGGCAGTATGGAGATTCAAACACAGCCACCCAACACAGCCTGAGTTAAAGTGAAAGCAGGGCTACTGTGCCTCCCAAGTCTCTCTGGAATGTGCTGAGACCGTGCTCCTCAGGGTCAATACAGCCGGCAGCCCCACCATCAAAGCCACGTGGGGACAGTTCTAGTGAATGGAGGGTCTCCGGCAACCCCGCTACCAGCCGCCCCCTCCTCCTCCGCTCTCCCACCTGCTCTCTGAGTGTAATTAGGCTCCTACAATCTCAGAGCCGATCTCCTCCACAGCATTCTGACTCTGAATAGATGTGCAGGGCTCGTGCGGGTCTGTCTGCAGCTCCCTCCTTCAAAGTTGTGCAGGGTCAGCTCCCGCAGCTGAGGGATCTTCCGCGCTCACTGCCTCCAGCCACCACCGACTGCTGCGTCCCACCTGGCTCCGGCACAGTTCGGGGTTCACACGCCCTCTGAGCTGTTCCCCCTCGTCTCTCCGGTGCATCCACATGCTCCACCTGGGCTGTTCTTCCCTGGAGAGGTAGGTACACTCCTTGCAGCCTCGCAGTTAATGGCACCTGCATAATTTGTTGCCACGCACAGCCACCGCTACTGCTGACGTTCGGCCTCTTTTCCTCCCGGACTGAGCGTTGCTCCACACCGCCCGCTGCAGCCTGCAGTCCTGAGCCACGGAGCAGACCCCGGCTCCTCGACTATCCGGGGAGTAAATGTGCCGTTCACTGGCCCTCTTCAGCCCTTCAGGCTATATGCTGGCAAGTCCTTGTGGAAGGTTTGGGTTCAGCTAGAACCCCAAAAATAGCAAAATATAGGCTCAGGAACGGGAGCTCTGTTAAAACGCGGCTACACTCGGTAGCTCCGCCCCCGGAAGTCTCCCCAAAGTCCTTCTCACTACAGACACATAGACTAGTAAGCACGGTCAAGGGCGTTACATCTCACTGACTGCTCACTGGGTTAGGTGGGTGGATGACAGTGCCTCTGGTGATAATGGGTCTTGGGATCGGCAGACACTCTTCCACACTACTGGGATGGTGCAGAGTCCAGATCCCTAACCTCGACGGGTCGCATCACGTGCCAGGATGTTCTGAAATGAATTTGTCTTGTAGACCGTCAACACACAGGTCAAGTGCTGTGGACGGCTCTGCGCGCTCAGACTGACCAGTGGCTGGGTTCTAAGAACCTGGCGCCAGGCAAGGTGGTGTACGACAACGGGAGAAATTTCCTTGCTGCCCTTAGAATCGGTAGACTTATGCACATCCCTTGCCTGGCATAATTCATGAACCTGGTTGTGCAGAAATTGCTCAAGTGATACCCGGGTCTTGACTGTCTGCTGAGGAAGACTCGAGGTCTTAGCTCATACTTCCGGCGTTCGCACCCTGCATCGGCAGATTTGGCAGCGTTGCAGCGTCATCTGGGTCTCACCGTCAACCTTCTGATATCTGATGTGGCAACACACTGGAATTCCACCCTCCACGAGCTCCAGTGACTGAGGCAGCAGCGTAATGCCATTATGCAGTTTGAAGTGTCCCATGGCCTCACGAGCATTGGTGTTGACCTTAGGGTGTTGAGCCATAAAGAGTGGAGGTAGGTGAAGGATCTCTGCACCATCCTTGACAGTTGTGAAGACACCACCAAAATGGTCAGTCAGGGCGATGTCATTATCAGCATGACCATTGTGGTCATATTTTTACTTGAACAAGTGTTAGACTCTCTGTGGCAGAAGGTCCCAGCAGTGATGGAGGAGGAGGCGGACACAGAGCCTTACTCGCCGGAGGATATATAAGGCCCAACTGTTTCCCAAATATATAGGTCTTCTTTAGGTGGTGGTTCGAGGTCCTGGGCTGGTGCAGGACAGCACTTCAGCTCACAGAGTAGAGTGCATGAGGCTAGCCAGGGCTCTGGTGACGGTCAGGATGATGAAGTGGAGGAGGATGATGAGGCAGGGATGGACACCAACAGTACCGATTTCCCTTCCGTGGTAAGAGGTTGGCACAGATTACAGGAAGAGGAGGAAGATCCGGTTAGTGCCAGTCGACCCCGGGGCTTGGGAGATCCTGGCAGCATCTCACTCAGGAGTGCTTGGATACTACATTACCTTCAACATGATCTACGCATCAAGGCAATTCAAATGAACAGCAATTACTGGGTGGCCACCCTCCTTGATCCACATTACAAATCAAAAGTGAACAATTTCCTTCCACCCACACAAATTGACAGTAGAAAGCAGTAATTTGAGACAGTGCTCATTGAGACATCTGTTGTGTCTTCTTCACATTCTAATGTCACAGTGGAACAATGTCAGCAACGTGCCAGCAGCAGAATGGCAAGTAGCCGCATTAGCAGCAGCAGGCAGTGTGGCAGAAGCCTACTGGGTGACATTTAGCAATCATTTTTTAACACCTCACCAACGCCTGCAAGATCAGGGCAGCATTCAGACACACAGAAACCTTAAGACCATGGTCCGTTACTACCTGCGGCTCAACCCCGATGTTTTATGGACTTGGTCTGGACCCATTCGACTTCTGGGTGTCCAAAAAGGATGAATGACCTGAGCTTGCTCGATATGCCATAGAAGTTTTATCCTGCCCAGCAGCCAGCATTATCTCGGAACGCTCATTCAGCACAGCTGGTGGGGTGATAACTGACCAATGTATCCATCTTTCCCCTGAGAAAGTGAATCGTTTGACATTTATCAAAATTAATCAAGCATGGATATCTGACGATTTTGTTGCCCAAGTTGCCGATTTCACCAACTAGTTAACTGTAGCACATCTTCTTGACAATGTGAAATACACATTCCATCAGTCGTCTATTAACATCAGTCATTCATCAGATCAGTCAGTCTGCCATAAGTCATCTATTAGGCGTTTCTGGGTCCTCTACAGACAAATCAAATGGGCCCCCCACCCATTACTATTTTTTTTTTAAAGATATTTGTGGGCCCTTTGTTGATTAGGGCTCCTGACAGGAGTACTGCCATATTGGCAACCCTGGCGGTAGCAGCTAGTTAGATTAGTTGGAGGGAGGGGTTAGCAAGCTTAGGAAATCATAGACAGCAATAGTTAGGGATTTTTATATTGCTGGCTGCATCTTTCCCATCTTTATTTGGATTACCCAAAAGTTTATTTTTGCTGTTTTTGGGGTTAAGCTACTGCAGAAGACACTGTTAGCAAATGTCCTTCAAGGAAGAAATCTTATTTCAAATCCTAATTTAGTCTTGAAAATTTTATTGAGTGTTCTAAAGGTCATTTTTGCTGTTTTTTGGGTCCAGCTACTGCAGAAGACACCGTTAGCAAATGTTCTTCTTGGAAGAAATCTTATTTCAAATCCTAATTTCGTCTATTTTTGCTGGTTTGGTGGTCATGCTACTATTGAAGACACCGTTAGTAAATGTCTTATAGTAAGAAATCTATTTCTTTTTCTACCAAACAGTTCTATTTTGGTTTCATCTGACCATGTGACATTCTCCCAATACTCTTCTGGATCATCCAAATGCTCTCTAGCAAACTTCAGAAGGACCAGGGCATTTACTGGCTTAAGCAGGATCTGAGTCCCTGGCGGCGTAGTGTGTTACTGATGGTAGTCTTTTTTACGTTGGTCCCAGCTCTCTGCAGGTCATTCATTAGGTCCCCCTGTGTGGTTCTGGAATTTTTACTGACTGTTCTTGTGATCATTTTGACCCCACGGGGCGATTATCAGTGGACTTGTATGCCTACCATTTTTTAATTATTGCTCCAAGGGTTGATTTCTACACACCAAGCTACTTGCCTATCGCAGATTCCGTCTTCCCAGCCCGGTGCAGGGCTACAATTTTGTTTATGGTGTCCTTCGACAGCTCTTCGGTCTTCATCATAGTGGAGTTTGGTGTGTCAGGAGCCCCATTTCACTTTTTGTACCATGGCCCAAGAACTTCAAGTTACACCTCTGCTTGCGAGCTTTGTACATGTGATATATGTGGCGGCAACAAGAACATCCCAATGGGGAAGATGAAGGTTCAACTGGCAGGTGCGTAGTTATAGGGGATGCAGCGGTAGCAGCCGCTATGGGGTCTTGCATCATGACGTGTCCAAAAAGCCCCTTTGACACTTAAGAAGACACTGGTATTGGAAATGGCAGATGGTAACTGGCAGGGGTGCCAATAGGGCAGTACAACTGTCAGGGGCCCTAATCAAAAAAGGGGCCGCCCCATTTGGTTTAGCTGCATGGGGCCCTGAAACAGTGAATAGATGACTGATGGCAGCCCTGGCTACCACTTCATCCCCTCTAACTATGGCCCTGCCAGCTGAACCTCCATGTTCCCCATTGGAATTTTCTTGCTGCCACCACATGTATGACATGTTCTTGTGCCCTGGTGCAAAAAGTGATAGGGGTCCTGTCATTCCCATGTCCTTTTTCCAATCCCGGGTGTTTTTTCTTATGTTTCAAAGGGCCCTGCCCCTGCACCTCCTATACATCTGTCTTCATTTTTTTCTTTTCCCCATTAAAGGGAATAAAAGATTTTGCCTCTAAATTTTTTTTCTGTCCAAATTTTTTTCACTAAGTTGCCAATGTACCCTTTTACTGTTAGGAAGGTAAATACAGCTTCTCCCCACCTGAAGGTAAAAAAATTAAACCCAAAATCTTCTCCCATTTTTTTTTAATGGGATCGAAAGGGCTCAAGACGACTCAAACGATCTTCTCAAAAATTGAGAATAAACCCACTCGATTTTTTTTGGATTGCTACCCCTACCAAAAAAGGTTAAGGCAGTCTGGAAAAAAAAGGTGCCACAAAAAATATTGACACTTGGGGGAAAATTTTTGTGTGAGAGTGAAAGTTGTGCATATCAGTTTAAAACCAAAGTTTACATCACTATATAAAACATTTTTTTTTTTTTTTTGACTGAAATCAAATAAGCCTTACCTGTTTTAGGTCAATTTGGTTACCAAAATGATTTCTACTGCCCAAAAGCCAGAAAAAAAGGGAGAGAAGTTTTTTAAGGCATTTTTTTTTTACTTTTTACAAAGCAAAAGTTTACATACACAGGGTTACTATGACTTTAAACAATTTGGGACAGCCAGCTGTCTTTGGAAGTTTCTGAAAAGTTTATTGCAACATCGAATTAAATTTGAGAATCGGGATAATTTTAAAGACACCAAAACAACAGTTCTGTGTGTAAATCGGAGAAAGGCTAAAGAAATCAACCAAAAATCAAAAAGAGAAATTTTGGTCTTCACAATCGGATCATCGTTAGGTGCAATTTCCAGATACCTGAAGGTGCCTCGTTCATCTGTACGGACAACTGTATGCAAGTACAAACAAGATGGGAATTTCCAGCCATCATACCTTTCAGGAAGGAGACGGGTTCTGTGTCTCGGAGATGAATATGCTTTGGTCCGACAAGTGCATATCAACCCAAAAACAAAAGCAAAAGACCTTGTGAAGATGCTGGCAGAAGCTGGTAAGATTGTGTCATTATACACTGTGAAACGGTTACTGTATGAACATAGGCTGAAAGGCCATTCTGCCACTACTCCAAAAGAAACATAGAAAAGCCAGATTAATGTTTGCAAATGCACACCTACATTTCTGGAGACATGTCCTGTGTTCTGACGAAACTCAAATTGAACTGTTGGGCCATAATCACCATCGGTATGTTTGGAAAAAAGGTGAAGCTTGGTAGCATAAGTACACCATCCGAACTGTGAAACACACTGGTGACAGCATCATATTGTGGAGTTGTTTTGCTGCAGGAGGGACAGGTGCACTTCAAAAAATAGATGGCATTACGAGGAAAAATAATTATGTGTCAATACTGAAGCAACATCTCAAGACATCAGACAGGAAATTATAGCTTGGGTGGGAATGGATCTTCCAAACGGACAATAACTTGAAGCATTGGTGCAACCTCACTTGGAATATGCTGTTCAGTTCTGGGCCCCAGTTTATAGAAAAGATGTAATGGAGCTAGAGAGAGTTCAAAGACGAGCAACCAAACTTATAAGGGGAATGGAGCATCTTAGTTATGAGGAGAGGTTAGCAGAATTGAACGTATTTAGTCTTGAGAAATGACGGCTTCGGAGGGGACATGATTAATTTATATAAATATATAAATGGTCCCTTTCAAAAAGTATGGGGGAAAATTATTTCATGTAAAGCCCCCTCAAAAGACAATGGGACATTACCTTCAGCTGGTGAAGAAAGGATTCAATCTTCAGAAGAGAAGGACGTTCTTCACCGTGAGAACTGAGAATCTGTGGATTAGCCTCCTGAGGAGCTGGTCACAGCATGAACAGTTGCGAGTTTCAAGATAGGTTTAGATAACTACCTGTAACTAAAGAATATTAATATGTATGTAGCCATGTAAAATTCTGGATCCTGACTGGTGGCGGCTCTGAGGTCAGAGATGGAGCAGATTGGTTCTTGCCTTGTGGGTTCCAGGGCATTCACAACTGGGGAGACTGGGCTTGAAATCCTTGTCTCCATGCACCCACATTTTCCCCACCCTTGATTGAACTTGATGGACACGTGTCTTTTTTCAACCCTACTAACAATGTAACTATGTAATACTGCTAAACTGGTTACAGAGTGACTTAAAGATAACCAAGTCAAAATTTTGGAGTGGCCATCACAAAACCCCGATCTCAATCCTATTGAAAATTTATGGGCAAAGCTGAAAAGGCCGGTGACCTACAAACATGGCTCAGTAACGCCAGTTCTGTCAGGAGGAATGGGCCCGAATTCCTACTAACTATTGTGAGAAGCTTTTGGAAGGATATCCCAAATGTATGACCCAAGTCATACCGTTTTAAGTGCATTGCTACTAAATACTAATGAAATGTATGGAAACTTATGACTTTGCAGCAAGTAATAAAAATGTCTTAAACATTATAAATAATTTTGGTTCCTAAGTGACCTACAACGGGAAAGGTTTATTCTGATTTCATGTCTGATAGTGAGAAAAACATGTACATGTGTCTTTTTATATTGTGTATGAAAACGTCTTGTTTCAACTGTATGTATATATTTGTACATATGTAAATGTATGACTGGGTGCAATGAAAGCTCACCTTCTGTGGTTTTGCAAATAAAAGGCACAAATCTATTACTCGCAGAATTACATATAAGCTGGTATACCTTGTACCTCAAGCCACAGCTAGTCCGTTACGATCCTCAATCCACGATCTGCAGAGAGGTCATAAGGAAACAATATATATACAGGGAGAAAGAAATTCTTCCTACTCCCTTGTCTGGTTGACTTTTGCAGACCAAAAATATGAAGATATTAGCGCTGACTTAAAGAAACGAATATTTTACTGTTAAAAGCTACTGAATCAAAAAACAGGTGAATTACTAAAACACGCCAAATTCCAGAGCCAGAGAAATCCAAATGTCATGAAGCACGGCACCCTCCCCGATATAGATCGCAAGTGTGCTATCTGGCTACAGGGCTCAACTATCTGGCTACAAGGAGCCAACTATCTAGCTACAGGGGGCAACTACGTGGCTACAAGCGGGAAACTAGCTGTCTACAGGGGGGCATACTACCTGTCTACAGGGGGCCAATTATCTGGCTACAAGGGGGAAACTACCAGGCTAAAAGGGGCCAGCTATCTAGCTACAGGGGGCAACTATCCGGCTACATGGGGGAAACTATCTGGCTACAGTGGGCAACTACCAGGGGTATATAACTATTTGACTACAGGGGACAAATAATTACCTGGCTACCAGGGAGCAACTAACTACCTACATGAGCCTATATAATCATAATAGGGATCTATATTTCTACTTCTTTGGAGGCCTATAAAACTACCTACTATCTACTTAATATGGGACCGAGACACCTACCTATTGGGGAACCTATAACGCTACCTAATTGGTACTATACACCTACCTAATTGAGGACTACTCACCTAGTCTGGTTCAGAAGAAGTTTATTACGAAGAACTGTGTACTTTGATTAAAAATTTGATTGGAGAGGGTAAAACTTAAAAAAAAAGTGCAGACAATTATCGACTTTTCAGCTAAAATGATCTCCAATGCTCCAAAATGGAAAGCAAAACCAGAGAGATGTAGAAGAAAATGGAAGATGACTATTCAAATGGATCGAACAATAGCCAGCATGGCAAAGGCTCAGCCAATGGTCAGCTCCAGGATGATCACAGTCTCAAGTTACCTGTGAGTCCTGTGACTGTTAGAAGACACCTATGTGAAGCTCATCTATGAGCAAGAAGTCTCCACAAAGCCGCACTGTTACAAAAAAAGACGTGCAGAAGCAGATACAATTTGCCAAAGAACACATCAACTGGCTAAAAGAGAAATGGATTAACAATTTGAACTGACTGAAAGTAAAATGTTCTTTTTGGGTCCAAGGCCGCAGACAGTTCATCAGATGACCCCCAAACTCTGATTTCAAGCCACAGTACACTCATTGAAGAATGGTGCTGCCACAAGAATTGTAAACCTTGCTTAGAGCACAGACTGCAAGGATCCAGCAGGTAAGAATATCCAAATATATTTATTATAACATAAAGAAGGCTCACAGAGACTTTTAAAAGCATGTAGAACGCCGACGCGTTTTCGGCCAGCACGGCCCTTGTTCACAGTTGAGGTAATAATCATAGTGAGGAACGGTGCGCATATATAAGTAGGTCTTTTCTTTCTTCCAATCCTCTGAAACAAGAAGGTAATAGCTGTCGGCGACAGTGGGCCCCGCTTTGTTTCATACTTTGTCTGGCCCTGTACAGCAATACCAGCTGTACTCATAGTGGCCAGGGTATAACCTCTTTTCCTGTAGATGACAAGCAGAACCCAGAGGAAGAGCTATGACAGGCAATGGAGAGACTGCAGGCAGATGAGGGTTTATGACACGCGAGTGGAGAGGAAGGTCCCCATCCCACAGGCGTGCGGCTCAGGAGAGACCCAAGACAATAATGCTGTATTTTTGTTTGGATATTTATATATTGCTTCCTGTTACCCCAACCCTGTGACCTGCTTATATCAGACAGTAAAGTTCTGTTACAAGATAGGGCTGTAGTTACAGCTCTTGCTGCCCAGGGCACTGAACCTAAAAACACCCCCGAACTTACACTTGACAATTAAAGCCATGGTTCACTTGTTCCTGAGCAAGACAGTTTTATATAAAAAAAAATCTAAAAAAAAAAGGGGGGGCATGGCTGGACATGGCGGCGTGAGGACGCATGATTTTGAGCTCCTCTTCCTCAGCGAAATTATCCGGCTGGAATAACAGCTTTCAAGACGGGCAAAGCCACAAAGAAGATGAAAAACAAACCTGCTTCTCATCCTCCTTCACTCACAAGGAATTCGCCGCTTTCTTCACACGCTCGGCTGCGGCGGCCGGGGATGCGAGCAGGAGCGCGGCTGCCTCCATATCGCTGTGCACCCAGGAACTCCCGCGTTTCCACCGCTGCCCGCGTGGCACCTCCGACTCCAAACGTGATCTCCTCATCACCGGCGGGCACCCACGCTGCATCCCGGTCGGCGGACCCGCTTACTTCTACAGGCCTGAGGACCGGAGACACCCCGCAACAGCTCTCTGCTGACCACCACGTGGAAGGACCCGGCGGCCATCTTCTGGAGCGGGTAGGAATTTCTGCGGGCTTCTTAACCCCCCCCCCCCCACCGGCCTATGGAGATAAGTCCCTCTGAGGGATGGGTGTGCACCACGCGGGCTTAAGTCTGCTCCCAACCCTTATCTCGCCCCCTGTACTTCCACAGGAAGCCCGGTTGCAAAACAGAAGGGGGCCGGAGGAGAACAGCCATACCTCCATCCTGTTTCTCCGTCCTTAACCCCTTCCTGGCCATTCTGCACAGCAAAGTGTAATTTCTTTCTCCAGCTGGTACAGCCCTCTCTCCGCTGGCCTTGGGGTCACTAGCCCAGTCTCCCCCTCACTGCTTACAAAATGCACCCACAGCATCTAGCAGTGTTTGGAGACCACACCCCATCTGCCGGAGCCTCATCGCCTCAAGCAGGGCAACCTTCACCCAGGCCATCAGCTCAGGGGGTCTCATTTATTTCTTTCTCCGCCCTGAAAAGTGGCCAATATTTACAACAGCTACAATAGGCATCTTGCCTTCTTCGGCTCGCACCCGATTCCCCCGCAGCAACAAGCCAGCACCCTGCAATTACACTACCCGCATGCGGGAACCCCGCCAAGGCAAAACCCACAAGCTGGAATTGTACAATTCTCAGACCCACAGGTGGGATTCCTCCACCCACAAAACCCGCAAGCAGGATCATTGAAATTACAAAACCCGCAAACAGGGGCGCTGCAATTAATAAACCCACAAACAGGATTCTCACTTACAAAACCCACAACCAGGGACTCTGCAATCACAAAACCCACAACCAGGGACTCTGCAATTACAAAACCCGCATGCAGGGACTCTGCATCTCCAAAATCCATATGCAAGGACATTGCAAGTACTAAACCCGCAACCAGGGACTCTGCAATTACAAAACCCGCAAAAAGGGACTCTGCAATTTCAAATCCCACAGACTGGGACTCTGCAATCACAAGCCCCACGAGCAGGATCCCCACAGCCGTACACCGATGGGATCCCCACAATTACAGGGATCAACACCGGAGACCCTGCAATCACGAATCTCGCAAGCTGGAATCCTGGAATCATCACAACTACCATGGACCCACGCAATTCCACCACCCACACATAGAAAATGTGCAAATGCAGTCCTCTGGGGAGGCTGTCATACAACTGCCCCTGCAAAACCCGGCCTTCTCTACAGCATGGCACAACATCCAAACCCCGGGAGGGGGAACATCACCACCGTGGTCCTCAGGCTCTTCGTGGGGTGAACCCCCTCATCTGCTGCAGCCTAGTG
Organism: Phyllomedusa bahiana; assembly: GCA_025379985.1. NCBI lineage: Eukaryota > Metazoa > Chordata > Amphibia > Anura > Hylidae > Phyllomedusa > Phyllomedusa bahiana. The sequence goes on from JAODAL010009879.1 coordinate 52,537, forward strand.
ATGTTCTAATGGTCCCTTCCCCTCAAATGCTCCCTCCCTCGCATCTTCCGCATCCAGGCTGCAATACTCTTCCTGGAGCGACCGTCGATGTGGTGCCCTCACAACCATACAGCCTTGATGGGACTCATCCGATCCTCAGACCTTCAACGTCTTCTCCTCCCACCACCTGCTCCCCTCCGAGGCCTAGCACAACTTCACATCCCCCAGTTGCTGCTGCCCACTGGGGGATAATGACAGGCCAGTGTCGCTGTCGGACCTCCGCAAGTTAATCCACGATCTGCCGACCAAGTCTGATATCTCTTCCATAGTCAGACGGGCCATGGATGAATGCAAGCAGGAGTTTGCGCAATTTCGCGCTGATCTGAATGCCATTTCTTCCAAAGTAGATGCCCTAGAACAAGCACAAGTCTCCTCGGAGGACTCCATCCAGTCTCTCAAATCTACCTCTCAATGCCATTCTCAGCAGCTCTTAGCGTTGCAGCAACAACTGGACGACATTGAAAATAGAAGTAGACGCAACAACTTGAGAATCCGAGGTTTACCCGAATCGGTGGCACCTGCTGATCTTTACCCTGTTCTGACCTCTATCTTCAACGAACTGCTGGGCAGGGCGTCCAATGTCCACATTGAAATTGACAGGGCACATAGAGCCTTACGACCTGCAGCCACAGTTCTGGACTTGAGTGCCTAGGTTTGTGCTTTATCCGGTAATTATGGCTCTCATACTGCCAAGTTGCTTTGTTAGTCAGATCCTTCTGTTTAGGTTTGTTGCTCACTGTCTTTGCCGCGGTTTTGCAGGTCAGCATGCATTATGGGCCTCTGGGGGCCTACCCCCTGTTAAAGCCTTCGGCGGACGCTGCGCCGTTCTATATAGTTATGCCCAGTGCATGGTGTCATGCGAAACATAGCCTCAGGCTGGTTCCAGCTCCTATATTCTCCCATCAAATTGGAGCTCATTTTGTGTGCATGCAATGCTTGTTTACTATGTTCCCCCAATAGGGCCAGGTCCCGCGGTGGCCTTGATTGGGCCTCCGGGACCCACGTTCTTAGCCTTTATTACCGACGTGCTTAATTATTGTTCTATCTCTCCACCATACTTCGTCGGAGTTGCTTGTTTTTGTTCTCTCTCCCATCTCCCCTCCCCCTTCTTCCCTTCCTCTTTCCTTAGGGCGGGGGCATGCCTGGCGATCCCTCATGGCTGCCTTGACTCCAGATCATCAGCTCCACTGCCCATACCATGGCGGATCTGACCTTTGCTCCCTTCAACGCGAAGGGCTTAAACACTCCAGAGAAGAGGGCACAGATACTGTACCACTTCCACCGACGCAAGGTACAAATAATTTGCTTCCAAGAAACACACTTCAAATCAAGTCATTCCCCCCTTATACGCAACAAATACTACACTCAATGGCACTTTGCCAACTGTCAGGAGTCCAGGTCCAGGGGGGGTCGCCATTGCGATTCACAAATTGCTTGCTCACCAGGTTACTGACGTCAGTTAGACCCCCACACACGGTATCTTATTCTCTCCCTCATGATTGCAGGCCAACCTTTTACCCTCATTAATGCCTACGCACCTAACTCAGGCCAGGCCTCTTTCTTCCAAACCCTCCTCGACAAGATACTTTTGGCCCCTAAAGGGCACGTCCTCTGTTGTGGAGACTTCAATCTCACCCTGGACAATTCCTCCGGGAAATCCTCCATACCTTATCGCTCCACCAAATTAGTTAAAAAAGCCCTTCGACAAATCCAGCTGTGTGATGCCTGGAGAATTCAACATCCTGGGGACAGGGACTATAGTTTCTATTCCGCGCCCCACGCCTCATACAGCCAGCTGGATTATGTCATGCTTTCGCACGACATCCTGCCATGGCTGCGCTCTACATCCATCGGCAGCATCTTGTGGTCCGACCACGCCCCAGTGTACTGCTCTCTCTCTGTTCCGGCACTGACTAGGCCAATATGGTCCTGGAGACTTAATGAATCGCTCCTGTTGGATTCTGTGTGTGTCCTGGACCTCCGGAAAACCATAGAGCACTTCTCCATGGATCACTCACGAGACACAACCTCCCCAATTCTGCAGTGGGAGGCGCTTAAATGTGTGTAAGAGGAGTCCTGATTAGGCATGGTTTTCGTCTGAAGAGGGAGAGAGCATACAAGCTTAAATGTGCCTTACAAAAAATTGCAATACACTACGTGGAATTCCCTAAAGAAGCATTTATGCTATCTATCATACATGAAAAAACTTGAGACTCTCGTTCACAATTTTGATCAAAAGATGTTTAAGCTGCCCACACTTTCAACGTGACTCAAAATCGGGCAGTCCTATGGTATCTTTACCTCTCAATCGAGCCAATCAGGGCCTTTTCCCCGGGGCACCGACCCCATTATTTTAAGAGAAAAAATAAAAAACACCCAACCAGCAAGCTGCCCTTTTTTCTCTCTGATATAATGGAGGTCGGTGACCCAGTGAGAGGCCGATTGGCTCGATTGAGAGGTAAAAGATAAGCATAGACTGCCGATTTTGAGATCACGTTGAAAGTCGTGGGCAGCTTAAACATCTTTTGATCAAAATATGTGAACCGAGAGTCTCAAAGTTTTTTCATGTATGATAGATAGCATAAATGCTTACAAAAAATTGAAGCTCTTGAAATTGAGCATAAGCGGGCCCTCTCAGCGGAGATTCTCCGAGAGCTTCAGGCCACCAGATCTGAAGTGAAAGGTATTCCCGGAATCTTCTTTTGGGGACGCTACCTGCAAGTTGGCAGGAGTCGTTTCTACGAATAGGAAATTAAAATGGGAGAATTCTCGCTAGGGCTCTTCGCAGTCAGGTTGCCCGCTCTCATATTTCAAGTATCAAAAACCCAAAAGGTTCTTTGGTTCACACCACCAAAGAAATAAGCGCATCTTTTCTCTCCTTTTACTCGGACCTCTATAATCTCCCTGACCCTGCTATCCCCTCCCCCAATCCTCCCTTGAATCCATTCTCGGATCGCCTTTACCCGATACCATTTCGTCACTGGAGACTTCCTTCACCCCTCAAGAGCTCGACTCGGCTATTAAAAACCTGCCTGGTGGGAAGAGCCCCGGCCCAGACGGCTTCACCAGTAAATTCTTTAAAATTTTCCAAGATATCCTCTCCCCACTACTGCTTAAAGCCTTTAATTGTATTTCGGAAGGAACCCCTTTCCCCACCCAATCCACTTTAGCCCACATCGCGGTCATCCCGAAGCTGGGCAAAGATCCCACGGTCTGTGGTAGCTACCGACCAATATCGCTGCTCAGTGTTGACATTAAACTCTACGCTAAGCTGATAGCGAGCAGGTTGAACCCTCTCTTGCCAGCCTTGTTTCACCCTGACCAAGTGGGCTTTGTCCCGGGTAGGGAAGCCCGCGATAACACCATCAAAACCCTAGACTTAATCCAGTATGCCCGCCGACACAATATCCCACTAATGGTCCTATCATTAGATGCCGAAAAGGCTTTTGATAGGATTGCCTGGCCCTCTTTACTGCAAACTCTCCACCAATTAGGATTTGGCCCCAACCTCATTTCTAAAATTATTGCCCTTTACCACTCTCCCACTGCCAAAATCAAACTTAATGGCTCTCTTTCCGATGTCCTCCACATTCGCAACGGCACGCGGCAAGGGTGCCCCCTATCTCCCCTCCTCTATATTCTCATTATGGAGAGGCTGATGGCTGCGATCCGCGCCAACCCGGACATCACAGGTATAAGCATTGGTAACTGTACCTATAAGTGCTCTGCATTTGCAGACGACCTCATGGTCTACGTTACTAACCCCCACATTTCAATGCCCTCCCTGATGTCTGAGTTGACGAGGTTCAGTCAATGGTCCAATTTCAAAATTAATATCGCGAAATTTGAAGCCTTAAACGTAGGTCTAGCCCCAGCCGTATTAGCTGGGTTAAAATCCAACTATCCTTTTGTTTGGCCGTCGGATGGAATCTCCTACTTGGGAATAAGAATTCCGCCGGACCTGTCCAAAGTAGTGTTCTCTAATTTTGAGCCCTTACTCCGATCTATCATAAGAGATTTAGACTCCTGGAATAAACGTGAGTTCTCGTGGTTCGGTAGAGTTAATGTTCACAAGATGACGATCTTACCCCGCCTTCTCTACCTTATCCAGACCATCCCTGCTTATATCCCTCTCCCTTTCTGGAAGCGTCTGCAACAAGCTTTTACGAACTTTGTCTGGTCCGGCAAGCGTCCCAGATTATCCTACTCTACACTCACCAGAAGTAAGGAATAGGGAGGTTTGAGTCTTCCTGATTGCAGAAGATACTACCTGGCTCCCACTTTTTCCCGGGTTTTAGATTTGGTATGTCCCGTGAGCGACAAGCTGTGGGCTCAGCTGGCCCGGGACGTTTGACCATTGGCCCTGGCCTCCCTTCCCTGGATCTGGACTCCTTCCTTGGCTGACAAATTCCCAACTACATTCTCTTTGCGTCATACCCTTTCCATTACCCTCTCCTATAGGTCCGGCTGTAACTTAATTGATAGGAAGGGTCCTCTTCTCCCCATCTCTTACAACCCAGCATTTCCTCTGGGGAGGTCTTCTGGAATTTTTGCAGGAAGCTCCAAACTGAAACCAATGCGGTTCTACAACATTCTACACGAGCCGAGGTTTCCGTCCTTTAACTCCCTTCCAGATTATTTATGCTCCGCTCCTAACGCGCATTTTAAATTCGCTCAACTTCGACACTACTTTGATTCCATTAAGCGAGTGGTGAATTTTAACCGGCCCCTATCTCCATTCGAGCAGCTGTGTCTGCTTGAAAAGCCCCCGAGACATTCCATCTCTTGCTTATACAAAGAGTTAGCTTTTTTACAACACTCCTCATTGCCACCATATTGTGCGGCCTGGGAATCTGAACTGGGGACATGTTTCTCTACCTCCCAGTGGACTAATTGCTTTAGACTCACCCATAAAGCTGTCATTGCCTCCAAGTCCCAGGAGACGTGTTTCAAGATATTGTCCCGATGGTACAGGGTCCCTTCCGCACTACATAAATGGTACCCATCTGTGCCTAATACTTGTTGGCGTTGTGGGAGTGCGGTGGGCACCATGTCCCATATATGGTGGGATTGTCCTTCACTTCGGGCTTCTGGGAGGGGTTTATAGAGTAATTCAGGAACCCCACAGATGTACGACTACCTTGTTCCCCCGAAGCCTCCTTGTTGTTCATGTTTGACGTTAGGATCCCAGCCTATAAAAAATCTCTGTTGCGTCACCTCCTGCAGGCGGCCAAAACAGTGATACCCCGTCACTGGAAATCTATGAGTCCACCCACTATTGATGAATGGTTTGCGGAGATTTTGCATATACATCGAATGGAGGAGCTGGTAGCACATACCCCGGCCCAAACTGACATTGTGTCCAAAACCTGGTTTCATTGGCTCGCCTTCCAATCCTCCCCACTCTTCCGTACGCTCACTACCTGATGCGATATCTTTCTGCCCACAGCCTCCTAACTAAGGTTGCACTTCGCATTGAATCACGAATCACAAATTGCTACTCGCAAATTGCACTACATCATCTCATTCTGGGGTCTCGTCTGCTGGTGTATGGGACGCCGGGTTCTGTCCTCGTCCACAATCCCCTCCCCCTCTTTCCTGTCTTTCCCTCCCTCCCAGGTTCCCCCTTTTATTTCATTTATTCTCATGGTATATACTGTTCGTTATATCGGGATTTCAATATCCTAAAATGTTCGCTATGATATATTATATCTTTATATGATGTACTACTCTTTGTTGCTTGATTTGTTTGGCCGACTAGGCCTACTGTCTTTTACAAACCTTGGGCGACATGTATGAAGCTCGCCACGTCGAGGCGCACCTTTCCGCCAGTTTTCCGGCGAAATGTGCGCCTGATTTATGTCGGCGCGCTCATACATGCGAGGTAAAGTCCACCGCGCCTCGCCAGTGTTTGAGGCGCAGTGCGGGACTTAGGCGCAGTGCGGCGCTGCGCCTATGATTCGCCGCCGGAGGTAGTGCGCTCATACATGCTGGTGTAAAGTCTGCCGCGCCTCGCCAGTGTGTGGGGCGCAGTGCGGGGACATGGGCGCAGTGCGGCGCTGCGCCTAAGATTCGCCGTCCGAGGAGGTGCGCTCATACATGCGGGCAAAAGTTCCCTGCGCCTCGCCAGTGTGTGGGATGCAGTGCGGGACTTAGGCGGAGAAGGGACTGCGCCTCACATGTATTCCGATTCGAGACAGGCTGGAACAGCGAGAAATCATTAAAGATGTCCGTGCGGAGTATGAATCAAAAAATCACCTTTATAAAGGCGGAAAACTTTATCAGAAAAAGAGCTCACACCTCAAAAAAAAAACATTAATAAAATCACTTTCCAAAAATCTAGAACGGCGCAACATCAAGAATTTGGATATTTGAAATTGCCGGGAAATACAGTAATTCAAATTCTGAAAGCTATTCTCATTGGTCGGCAGAAACCGGCCAATCAGAATAGGAGTGACAGTGAACCATTAAAACCTAAGGAGAACTATTGACCAATCAAAATCAAAGGCGGGACAGTTCAAAATACAGTAAAAATACAGAAAAGAGCTGATTGGTTGAACTAGCGGGGGCCTGGCTATCTCAGCCAATCAGAGCGCGAGCTACTTCTCCCATTGTAGTCTATGGAGAGATCGGCCCAATGCAAGCTCGGCGCTCAGCGCCGTGTGGCATGGAGTATGATTTAAAAAATCATTTTTTTAAGTGTAAAACATTATCCGATAAAGCGCTAATACCTTCTATAAAAATAAATCAGTTAAATCCCTAACAACGCATTTCTCGCCGAGACCGGCGCTACATAAGGAATTGCAATATCGAGAATAGCCGGGAAATACAGTAATTCAAATAGTTTCTGCTCTTCTCATTGGTCGCCATAAACCAGCCAATCACAATTGGAGCGACAGTGGCCCATTCTAACCAATGGAGGAGTATTGACCAATCAGAATACGAGCGACAGGGACCTATTCTAACCAATGGAGAAATATTGACTAATCAGATTCCAAGGCGGGACAGTTCAAAATACAGTAAAAAGGCTGAAAAGAGCTGATTGGCTGAGCTAGCGGGGGCTCGTCCAGCTTAGCCAATCAGAGCGCGAGCTACTTTCTCATAGAGTTCTTTGGAGAAAAGAAAGGCAGAGTGAGCTCTGTTTGTGATTGGCTAATTTAAAAGAGGCGCGGTTATTTGGACCAATGGGAGAGCGAGCGACGCTCTTATGGGTTTTCTAATGCAATCAGAAATAAAACTGTACATGGCCGAAATCAAATTATAAGACTCCCGAAGTTGTCCCTATCTGTATATAAAATGAACAATAATACAGGGGTAAAGAAAAAAAATATGAATTCAAGAAATTCATGTTTATTTCTTTATTTTTGTGACACCCATACTATTGATCCTTGGCTAAGGCAAATAAAAAAAAATACATGATTTTATAGAATTAATATTTTCTTTTCTTTACCCCCATATTATTATTCATTTTATATACACATCGGGACAACTTATGTAGTCTTATTTGATTTCGCACATGTACAGTTTTATTTCAGATTGCATTTGAAAACCCATAGGAGCGTCGCTCGCCCTCCCATTGGTCCAAATAACCGCGCCTCTTTTAAATTTGCCAATCACAGAGCTCGCTCTGAATTTCGTTTCCCCATAGATCTCTATGAGAAAGTAGCTCGTGCTCTGATTGGCTAAGCTGGACGTGCCCCCGCTGCTTCAACCAATCAGCTCTTTTCTGTATTTTTACTGTATTTTGAACTGTCCCGCCTTTGATTTGGATTGGTCAAAACTTCTCCATAGGATATAATGGGTCTTTGTCGCTCCTATTCTGATTGGCTGGCTTCTGCCGACCAATGAGAAGCGCTTACACAATTTGAATTACTGTATTTCCCGGCGATTCTCTCTATTGCAATTCCTTATGTAGCGCCGGTGTCGGCGACCAACGCGTTGTTCGGGATTTAATTGATTTATGTTTATCGAAGGTTTCAGCTCTTTTTCAGAGAATATTTTACAACTAATAAAAATGATTTTTTTAATCATACTCAATACCGCACGGCGCGACGACGAGAATTCATTGACGCGATCCCCTAGACTACAAAGGGATAGCCAAGCCCCCTAGTTCAATCATCACTCTTTTCTCCATTTTATTGTATTTTGAACGTCCCCTTGATTTTGATTGGTCAATAGTTCTCCATAGGATATAATGGGTCTCTGTCGCTCCTGTTTTGATTGGCCGAGATAGCCAAGCCCCCGCTAGCTCAACCAATTAGCTCTTTTCTGCATTTTTATTGTATTTTGAACTGTCCCGCCTTTGATTTTGATTGGTCAATAGTTCTCCATAGGATATAATGGGTCACTGTTGCTCCTATTCTGATTGGCCGGTTTCTGCCGACCAATGAGAATAGCTTTCAGAATTTGAATTACTGTATTTCCCGCCAATTTCCAATATCCTAATTCTTGATATTGCGCCGTTCTAGATTTTTGGAAAGTGATTTTTTTTATTTTTTTTTTTATTTGTGAGGTGTGAGCTCTTTTCTGATGTTTTCCGCCTTTATAAAGGCGATTCTTTCGGGAATCATACTCCAAGCTGCACGGAGCTGAGCGCCGAGATTTCTGTTGTGATCTTCTATGCTTCCTCGTATGTTCCGTTCTTGCTTCACTTCGCCTCCGCCGGAGCATTTAGACCAGAATCAACTAGGTCTGCATTGCGCGGCACTTTGGCGAGCCGCGATCGTAGATGCCTCGGAGTTTTCAAGCACGCCGCGTCCCGCCCCCGGAACACCTACACCGCGCCCATTGCCCGCCCCTTCATGCAGGGCGCCGCTGAAAGTGGCGAACGCTGCGCCTAACACCGCATCCCTGCGTCCGACAGTGGATTCGGGCCGGGGAGGCGCAGCTTACGCCAGAAATCGGGCGAAAAGCCCGTTCATACATGTAGCCCCTTATGTGCATCTCATTGCATATTATGTTTTGTACCTTATCCGCTGTATTTTCTTAATACAGCTTTTGAATCGGAAAAAAAAATATTAAAAAAAATGTAAAATGCAAAACATTGCTTTTTGCCAAAAGTAATAAAATTAATAAAAATTATATAGAATTTGTATTGCTGCATATATGAACGCATAGTCAATTAAATACAATATTTACCCCACTTAGTAAATGCTGTAAAAAACAATGATACCATTAAAAGTACACTTCAGCTCACAAAATCCCCCATATAGGCCCCTCACCAGAAAGATAAAAAAAAGTTATTGGTGATGCAAAGCTATTTTTTTTAGTTTTTATTTTGTTAAATTAGTAAAAAAGACAAAACAAAAAAACCCACATAGATTTGGTATCATTGGAACCTACTGACCCGCAGAATAAAGATAAAGAGCGACATATATGAATTCTGGCGCTGAGAGACCAGTTCAAGTAGTATAGACTGCACCAGAATGTATGACCCTGTTCTTCTGCAGGTCATACATACATGGCAGTGTAGAGCCAATACCACCCGTCTGGCTCAGGCACCACCTTTACCCTTGTCTGGCCGTTCTTCTGCAGGTCATACATACAGGTGCAGTGTAGAGCCAATACCACAAGTCTGGCTCAGGCACAACCATAACACAGGTATGGCTGTTCTTATGAAGGGCATATATACAGGCGCAGTGTAGAGCCAATACAACAAGTCTGGCTCAGGTACCACCTTTACCCTGGTCTAGCTGTTCTTCTGCACGTCATACATACAGGGCAGTGTAGAACCAATACCACAAGTCTGGCTCAGGAACCACCTTTACCCTGGTCTGGCCGTTCTTCTGCAGGTCATACATACAGGTGCAGTGTAGAGCCAATACCACAAGTCTGGCTCAGGCATCACCTTTACCCTGGTCTGGCTGTTCTTCTGCAGGTCATACATACAGGGCAGTGTAGAACCAATACCACAAGTCTGGCTCAGGCACCACCTTTACCCTGGTCTGGCTGTTCTTATGCAGGTCATATATACAGGCGCAGTGTAGAGCCAATACAACAAGTCTGGCTCAGGCACCACCTTTAACTTGGTCTGGCTGTTCTAACTGTTCTGTGCTAAAGTTTTGGCATCAAAGAATCAAACATGTGTCTACTTCTGCTAATGTGGTGCAACAAGCCCCCAGAACACCCCCAAACTTTGGCGCACTAAAAAGTGTCTTTGGCATGGTCCCGAGGCCAAAGTTTCGAGTGCTTCTGTTCATACATCTATAGAAATGGTCTACTACAGCTTTTTGAGGCCAGAATTCTGGCGCAGACACGTTCATACATGTCGCCCAACATGTCATTGTCATTTATACAATGTTAAACTCCATAAAACATAATCCAAAAACAATGGTGCAAGTGCATTTTTGTCCTGTTCTGTCCCACAAAGCATTTTATAATGCTGCCATAAAATGTATTAGGAAACCACAAAAATAAATTCAACTAGTCATTTAAAAAAAGCATACAGCTATGTCAATAGAAAAAAAAAAACGTTATGGCTCTTTGAAGTGGGGATGGAACAAATAAAAAAAGGTTACCAAAAATGATTGCAGCATATCCTTTTTCCGTCAAAGGGCTTTTTGTTTCCATTACTCTCGTCTTTCCAGCGTCTTCCAAGGCCCAGAAGTTTTTTTTCCATCTCTGTAACTGTATGAGGGCTTGTTTTTTGCGGGACAAAAAATTATTTAAAAGTCATAATGTAAAAAAAAAAAAAAAATAACTTTTTTTAACAGAGCAAGAAAAAAAGCGGTTTAATAAATCTTTTAACATCACAACATAACATGTAATGATCCCAGCAGGACGATGAGTGATCACTAAGTGGCTGTTTCAGGAAAGGAATGGGAGGTCATGGAAAAAGTCTGATCTATGGAAAGGGACAATTATAACATTTTCCATGTGCAAAGTAAAACACCAATAATATTTTTGGTTTCCTTACAATCATGCTCTCTCCCTCAAAATGAGAAAATGATGAGTTCTGCAGTACCCACCTTTCCAATGACAAAGAAATGCATAAACTCCCCACATAAGGTTTCATTCTTCATTACAATATGTGGATCAATGTTTAAAGAGGTTTTCTTACTTAAATGATCAGCATTTTAGACTTTTCTAATTGAAGACTTGTCTAACTGCATTGCTCTTTTGATTTTTACCTTGGCCATGAGATATAAGAGATTTTATCTGGTTACGAACATGTCCTTGCTTCATGATTAGATAGAGAGCTGGGCGTGACGTCACCATGGTTGGAGCTCAAGTTTGGAGAAGACTTGTTATCTATAACAAGATTAGCCTTTGTTTACTGATAAGTAATTGTTTTCACTCCTCGGAGCACTTGTAGCTTTCTTTACTCATGATTAAATCTCCTGAACTTATGTCTTTGTAATGTCTGAGCTAGTTATTGGGGAGCTATCACTGCTATAGACTTTAACAAGAATCCCACATAATTTTTTTTACAGCCATCCTTTGGGTGTGTTTATGATCACTGCCACGTTGAAAGGTCTGCTTTGGGCATTAAATCTATAAACAGATGTTTTCTAGTTTCCTCAAGCAGCATCAGGTGAAATGAAGAAATAATTTATGATTTGTAGCTGAAGAGTTGGATGTTGGATGATTCAACAAAACAATACCCAAAGAACACAAATAAATTAACTACAGCATGGTTGGAAAAGAAGATTTTTGTCTTGAATAGCCAAGTCAGAGTTCTGACCTGAAACCTGTGGAGATGGTGTGAGATGATCTGAAGAGGGTTGTATACACAAGGCATCCTAGAAGCATTGATAACTTAGATAAATTTGCAGAGAGGGATGGTCCAAAAGTACCCAACTTTGAGAGAAAAAAAAATCTTACTTTGCTCTTGCAGCATTACACACAATCTAAACAGAAATTTGAATTCTATTTCCTGGTTTGTCTATGTTCTTGAGTGATCTCCAAAATGTGATTCCCTTGTGAAACTTTAATCACTTAAAGACCATCAAAGTGTCTTCTGTCCTCTGTGAGTTCTCTCATGTCGTACAAGATTTGACCTCATTGTAAAACATTTCCCACACTCTGAACATGAATGTGGCTTCTCTCCTGTGTGAATTCTCTCATGCTTAACAAGATATGATCCATTGGTGAAACATTTTCCACATTTCAGACAGGAAAATGGTTTCTCTCCTGTGTGAATTCTCTTGTGTGAAACAAGTTCTGCTTTACTTGATAAACATTTGCCACATTCTGAACAAGAATATGGCTTCACTCCTGTGTGACTTCTTGCATGTCGGGCAAGATCTGCTTTACTTGTAAAACATTTCCCACATTCTGCACAAGAATATGGTTTCTCTCCTGTGTGACTCCTCTCATGTCTGACAAGATCTGGTTTACTTGTAAAACATTTCCCACATTCTGGGCAGCAATGTGGTTTCTCTCCTGTGTGAATTTTTTCATGTTTTACCAGACTTGATTTAATAGAAAAACTTTTCTCACATTCTGAACAGGAATAAGGCTTTTCTCCTGTGTGAATTACCTCATGTTGAACAAGATTTGATTTCTGTGCAAAACATTTCCCACATTCTGAACAGGTATATGGCTTTTCGCCTGTGTGAATTCTCTCATGTCTAACAAGCTGTGATTTAATAGTAAAACATTTCCCACATTCTGGACACAAATATGGGTTCTCTCCTGTGTGACTTTTTTTCATGTGCAATAAGATATGATTTACTTCTAAAACATTTCCCACAATCAGAACATGAATACGAATTCTCTCCATTGTGACTTTTTTCGTGTTCTATAAGATGGGATTTACTTGCAAAACATTTCCCACATTCTGAACATGAATATGGCTTCTCTCCTGTGTGAATTCGTTTATGTCTAACAAGTTTTGATTCACTTATAAAGCACTTCCCACATTCTACACAGGAATGTTTCCTCCCTGTGTGGATTCTTCTGCGTGGAGAATGATCTGAGCTTTCTGTAAACTGTTTACCACACTGAATCCTTTTATTCCCTTCCTGGCCTTTACTTTGGGTAACAATCTGTGATTGGTCAGGAGAAGGTTCCTCATAATTATAAATAGTAAACGGTAGATCTGTACTCTGAAGTCTTGGATGTACACTTAAGGTAATAAGGTTTGCTTCTGAAGACTGAACCATGATCTCTTCTTCTTTTACTTCATCCTTTAGCGATAACATCAAGTGTTCTTCAGAATTTTTATTCAAATGTTCTGTTAAAAAACAGATGGTTTTATTTTTCTTTATTTTATTGCACCACAACTACATACATTTATAACATTATGATCAGGATTATATTATAAGTGGCTCATTTTGGAAATTTGCCACTGGAGTTTTTTGAGCTAAAGCTAGTTGTAGACTTCCTCCTTCCAGAACCGACTAATGGTTTTAGCTCAGGAAAAACAGATTGACAGTTTTCCAAAACAAAAAGTGAAGCAACCCTTAAGATTGAAAGAAAATGCATGTTCATTTTGTTCTAGTTGTTATGGCAAAACCAGAGATGAATCCAGCAAGGAAGATAAGTAGAAGCCTTTTCTCCCCAAATCTGTAAAAAAAACTGCATATATGATTCTTGCTTTATAATGTTTTAATACTTTAAAATATCCAAAATTCTTGGTTGCACCAAGTCTCTACTTCATGTCTTAAAAAAATTATAAAATTTGAAAAGTATTACCTTGACTGGCAATCGGGCCTGTCCTCTGCTGACGCACTTGGCCCTTCAATACTAAATGTGACTTATTAAAATACAAGGGACAGTTCCTCCAGAAAGGGTAAATAATTTAATATCCATGTAAAATAACTATAACGTTTTTTTACTATTTTTGTTTTTTTATTTCAGCAGTATGATGTAGGTAAAATAGAATATAAAGTCTTCCCCTTTCTTAGGAGAGACTTACACCTCCTGAATGGAGACAACCATATGGGTTAAATAATAGACAAGACTTAATACATCACTAAATTATTCATTTATTAGTTTTTATATATCACAAAATAAGTCCTTTCTGTTAAAGGGGTTTAGCCATGATGTAATGTTGACATGGGATTCTCCAAAATGGGTATTTAATCACTTTTCTAAATATAGGTGATTACAAAGAGTGAAGCCTCTGAGAGCTACAGCATTGCTCAGTCCCCCTTAGTTTCCTGACAGTTTACATAGACACGACCAGGACACTGACAGGAGCTGATCTGGCCGGGCTTGCGTGTTTGCACTTCTTATCTGATGACAGGGAACATGAACGAGCTTGCCAGGGACTGGGGAGAAAAGTGCAGTGTATGAGGCTGTCTGCTGTATAGAGAATCCACTGGTTGTAATGTAATTATTTGAGTAAACATTGCAGACGCTCCCTGCTTCCTTTTGCTCACCCCATTCCCTCTCCCTCCCATGACGCTGCATGCTGAGTTTATCTTCTCTCCTGAGCAGATAAGAGGTAAGGAACACACTTCTTGGCAAAACCCCTTTAAGCTTCTTGTTTGCTTTGTGCACACAGATGGCAGCACTCAGCAATCAAGGAGTTCTCTTTAATAAAGTGCAGGTGTGTTCGTTTTTGGCTACAATTAACCCCTTCCTGATGGATGGTCATAATAATATGGCTCTACATTTTTTTCCTCCTCGCCTTCTGAAAGCCATAACTGTTTTAGTTTTCGACCTATATAGATATATGAGGGCTTTTATTTTGCGGGACAGGATGTACTTTCTAATGGTGGTATTCATATTACTATAGAATATACTGGGGAACGGCAAAAAAATTCTAAGTCGGGCAAAATGTGAAAAAAAACGTACTTGCGCCATGTTTGCGGGAGTTTTTTTTTAATGGAGTTTATTCTTCGGTAAAAATTACGTGTTATCTGTATTCTACAGGTTGGTATGCATCCTGACATACCAAACATGTAGAGTTTCCATTATGCTTTGGTAATGTAAAAACATTCCAAACACTTTAATTTTTTGAAATTTGCTCCGCGGCGCCAGTTTGAGCGACCAATAACTTTTTTGTACTAACAACTACAGACGTCAATGAGAGGCATTTTTTTAGGGCTGAAGTGTAATTTTTATTGCTAGCAGTGTGGAATGCATGCGACTTTTTTGATCGCTTTTATTCCAATTTTTATGCGACGTAAAATGACCAAAAAAACGCAAGATTGCCGTTTGGATTTTTTTTCGTCTCTGGTGTTCAGCGTACGGGATAAAAGATGTTATATTTTTATAGATCGGACTTTTCGGATGCGGAACACCAATCTGTGTAACTTTTTATTATTTATTGTTTTATTTGTCAAATGGGGAGACGGGGGGTGATTTGAACTTTTAATAGTTTTTTTTTGTACTTTAAAACTTTCTTTTTTTTTTTTACTTTAACATTGAGTCCCCCTATGGTACTTGACCATTAGGGGGCGCGATTGTTAATACAGTCTAATGCATTGCATAGACAATGCATTAGACTGTACAAAGATGGTGGTTTCCCCACTTCCTGTCTATGGCCGGAATTGGGGCAAACGGGAACATGGCACCGATCTGAGCCTTCACAAGGCTCCCCACTGCCATGTTAGCCCGTCGGGCCTCAGCGATCTTATCGCTGAGTGTGATTAATATCACACCTTTTTTAATTGGTGTTATAGATGATATAACATATCCACTAATTTTGTGGGGGACATTTCTCCATATCAGCACATTGATCCGAATGATCACATCCATTTGTCAATTCTGTTGCTTTTTGGCTGTGTTCAAATTGTATTAAGGGCAATACAATACATGGAAATCCCTAAAGAAGCATTTATGCTATCTATATTACATGAAAAAAGTTTTTCATGTATTATAGATAGCATAAATGCTTCTTTAGTTTCCATGATTGTATAGCCCTTTTAGCGTTGGTGGCACTGTATGTAAGCGTGTTTTATATGCCGCAGTCAAGCCAGTGGCACCCGGTTCACATTGTGTTTTTCAGAAATGTTTTTTTGTGCAGAACTATACGTTGTATTTGGCACATATTGATTTTAATTTATAGAGGGAGGAACGGATGCCTCCATTTTGGTTTCTTGCACCCTGTCCACCTCCACAGCTTGTTATATCATTGCAGTATGCGTGCAAGGTTGGTTTTATTTTTCTCTCTGGATATGGAGGTCAGTTGGCCCAATGAGTAGTCTGAATTTGGCTCTAGTGAGAGACAAAGATAAAGTAGGACCACCCGCCTTGAGATCCCGTTGTAAGTCGGGGATGGCATAAGCATTTTTGGATCAAAACATATGAACTAAGAATCTCAAAGTTTTTTCCCCCATCTTATTAAGGCTCAATGGGCAACATGTATGTATGGGGCTGTGGCAAAAGTCTGGTGTCTTTTCAGCCCGAAAACTGGCACAGCCCTGTTCGTTATATTCTTAATCAGGAGCACTCCAAAATTAGGCGCATTATAAAGCGATCACAGCACTTTATTCACCATTGTGAAGGCTTAGTGGTCAAGGTAAAACCTACAGAAGTTCAGGATTTAGCGGATGGTAGATAGTGATATGATAAGACAAAAAAAAAATTTAAAAAATCACAGAAACATTCCCTTTAAATCTCCAACATGGCCGCCAGTTCCATCCTGCACCCAAAGTAATAGTCAAGATAAAACAGCCCTGTCTTCTTACCTTGTGACATAAGAGGCCCTTTGATTCTCCAGATCCCTCCATATTGACATCTCTGTACTGATCCTGGTGTCCCTCTAAATAATACTCCCTACTCCTCCATGAGAAATAAACCAGCGACGTCATCTGATACCTTTTAGTGGAACCTGACACACAAAATGATCAGTCATTACCAACCCCTCCAGTGGTGTTACTGTACTAATAATCCAGCAGCTCCCAGCAGCATGTCACCCTCTCCAGTCAGCAGCTCAGTCATCTTGTTGGTGAGTTCTAGGATCTTCTGCTTATTGTCCCTCTCGTGTAGCAGTAGGTACGGCGAAGAGTCTATGATGGGGCCGCAGCTGCTGCTCCATCCTCCTGACACACAGGAACAGCTGCTGGGGGCCTGACACAGTCACGCTGACGTCATCTTCACTACTGTGTAATCCTGTGTAGGGAAAAAATCCTGGATCTGTGACCAATCTCCAGAAATCTAGTAACTATAACTAATATTATTACTACACTGAGAGACATCCAGGCCACGTTTGGACTTATGAGTTATGAATTCCCCATGGTAACTTCCTCTGGCAGAAAGATCCATAGTCCCACTGCCTCATCACAGTAAGAATTCTCTTTCTATGTTGGCATGCTCCTTGTTATTTTTAGTTTAAAATGTCCACCCTTCCCTTCTCTAAGCTGAAAAGCTTCTACTACTCATATTCTTTCCTTAACCCCTTCCCGACATAGGGCGTATGGATACGCCCTAGCGGGAAGTGACTTCCCGCAAATGACGTATCCATACGCCCCCTGGCATCGCGCCGTTTGCGGCGACCACGCCGATCGCAAACAAAGGACCAGCGTTAAATTACCGCTGGCCGCATCCCGACCCCCCCCCCCGGCCCAAAGTGAGCTCCGCCGGGGGGGATTAACGCTTCATTCCCCGCAGCCGTCAGGCTGCATAATAAAGCCGCAGGGGGAGTGAGCCCCTCCTCCCTGCTCCCTCGGCTGCGCACTGTATGGGGCCCCGACCCCCTGCTGATCCCTGGGGAAAGGAACGGCACTTCCCGGGGGTTCTTAACTCACCATGCCCGCAATGCATTGTGGGCATGGTACAGGCTTGTCATGCGACCAGTACCAGTAGAGTACTGGCCTGGCCTCCCTTTCTAACAACAATTGATATTGTGTTAGAAGAAAAAGTGAAAAAAAGTAAAAAAAAAAATGTCAATGAAAAAAAGTAAAACACAAACAAAAAAAAAAAAAAACGTACAACCCCCCTTTTTTCCCCCCCTTTACAAACCCCAATCGCCCCAAAAAGATCAAAAATAAATAAAGTCCCATATTTGGTATCGCCGAGTGCGTAATGACCCACCCTATAAATCTGTCAAATTAATTTAACCCCTACGGTAACGCCTAAAAAAAAAAAAAAAAAAAAAACAGTCACAGAATTGCGATTCCTGCGCAATAAAATGGAATAAAAAGTGATCGAAAACTAAAAAGAAGCCAAATTTTGTCCCAAATTTAAAAAACTTCCCCAAACCCCAAAAAAAAACCCATACAATTCGTTAGGGAAAAAAAAAAAAGTTATGGCCTCGAAGACAGCGATGCATAAATTTTATTTAACAAATAAAAAAACTTTTTTTTTTTTAAAGTGTTTAAAAATTTTAAAAAACTATATAAATAGGGTATCGCCTAATCTATGCCCGAGAGTAAAGCTAATGGCAGGGGACCTTCACGGTGACGTTTTTAAAAATAAAAAACACTACTAGGATTGAGTATTTTTTCACCCGCCTTCCAAAAAAGGGTTTTTAAACTGATAAAAAAGTCTTGCCCCCCCAAAAAATTATACCAATAAAAACTTCAACTCTTCCGCAAAAAACAACCCCCTACACAGCCCCGTAAAAAAAAAAAAAAATAAAAAAGTTAGGGGGCTCCAACAGGCAAGAAAAAAATGTTTTCCTTTTGAATAAAAATGTTTTTTGTGTAAAAGCGTAAAACATAAAAAAATTCAAATTGGGTATCCTGTAATCATCGACCTGCTAGTAATACTAGTATTCAGGTTTTACTGCACAGGTGCTGTTAAAAATAAAAAACCTACCGGGAAAATGCTGTATTTTGTTCAAAATCCCCACAAAAACCTTAATAAAAAGTGATCAAAGGGCATATGCCCCCCAAAATGGTTTAATAAAAACGTCAACTCATCCCAAAAAAAAACAACCCCGTCAGCTCCGTTTTTCAAAAACGAAAACTTTTATGGTTTTCAAAAAACATAAAAACGCAATTTTTTTATAACCTATTTCTTTTGTGTAAAAGTAATAAAAAAAAAAAAAACATTAAAATCTATACCATTGCAATTGAAAACCCGCCCCCCCATAGTAAAAATCCTGTCATTTATACCCCCGGCAAAAGGGGAATTTAAAAAAATTGAACCCCAAAAAACAAGGGGAATTGTGTTTTCCCCTCATTTTCATAGCCCACTGCAAAAAAAAAACAAATTTTTAAAACCTGTCCCCCCCAAAAAATGCACAGTACCCAAAAACCCCCAGTAGTTCTATGAGGGGGTGCTGAATCCAAAAAAGGGGTGACTTTTGGAAGGGTTTCACCTGTTTTTACTTGGGGCTTTGTAAATGCGCCCCGGCCCCACCAAAACTGGTCCAAAGCCAAATTTCGCTCCCCCCTTAACGCCCTGCCATGCGCCCAAACAGCAGTTTACACCCCCCTGTAGGGGATTGCCGAACTTGAAAAAAATTGTGTAACAAAGGGTTTTTTTGCTTTTTTAACAGGGTTCCTTTAAAAATTAAACATTTCAGCAAAATTTCAGATTTTTTAAAAAAAAAAATTTTTTTAATTTCCCCAAACCTAACGCTAAAAAATTTGGTGCACACCCGTGGGTCGATATGCTCAAACACCCCCGGATATATTCCTTAAGGGGTGTAGTTACCAAAATGGGGTATTTTTAGGGGGGTTTATTAAATTTTTGGGGCTTGGGTGCCGCAAACCTGAAAATGGCCCCTAAATAAATGGTAATGAAAAGAACCCAGAGTCCATAGGTCCCTCCTATTCTGGGGCTTGTGGTTTTTAGCCCAAAAAAGCACTAGGGGACAAATTTGGGGTATCTCTGAAAACGGCAGAACTGGGGAATCAATATTAATTGTATTTCCCCCGATCACATTTACCTATTCTTGTGAAAAAGATTAAAATTTTAAATCTGCAAAAAAAGTGAAATTTTTAAATTTCCTTCCCCTTTGCTTAAATTCCTGTGAAAAACCTAAAGGGTAATAAACTTCCAAAAAGGGTTTTTTAAAACTTTAAGGGGTTATTTTTTTAGATGAGGGGATTTATGGGGGGATCTAACTACAGGGCCCAACAAAATCACGTTAGAACTGGACGGTTTTCTAAAAAATGTATATTGCAATTTTGTTGAAATTTTAAAATTTTTCTAAATTTTTAAGCCCCCCAATGTCTAAAAAAAAAAAAAAAAGCATTTAAAAAAAAAAGATGCCAAACTACGCAACTAGGGTGTGCTAGTTATAAACTATTTTGAGGGAAATAACGTCTTAAATGCAGAAATTTTTTTAAATTTTTAAAAATTTGGGAAATTTTTCAAATTTTTTAAAAGATTTTTTGATATTTTTTTACAAATAAACAAGCATTTTTTGGACCCAAAATTTCTTTCACTTAAAGCACAATGTGTCACGGAAAAAAAGTCTCTGAACACATGGATGGTTTAAAAAGTCAAAAAGTTATTTTTCCAAAAAAAGTGACCATGACAGATTTTTAAAAATGGGGCTCGTCAAAGGAGGCCAAAACTGGCTCCGGGGGTAAGGGGTTTAAAACGATCTATTTTATTAATGTCTTTTTGTTTATGAAGTCTCTAGGAGTGACCCCCCGTTCCCCCGACTAGAAAAAAGGGTGTTGTGACCCACGTTAGACCCAGTGAAAACACTTTTGGAATAGTGGAGTCATTCTGGAGACCACTACAAGAAAACATTGGTGAAATAGAAGGGGTTCGAAGATAGACTACGAGGTCTTAAACCTAAAACTTATCATGGGAGACATAAAGTATTGTATTTTCTGGAGAAAAGGAAAGACGGTATGGAAACTTTTACAAATGTGGTTGAAAAATAAACAGTGGCTTTAAAACTGCAGTATCTCACAAAAGTTAGTACACCTCTCACATTTTTGTAAATACTGTATTATATCTTTTCATGGGACAACACAGAAGATATGACACTTTGGAAAAAGTAAAGTATTCGTGCACGGGTTTTAACGTGTTTAAAAAAAAAATGGTGTGCCCTCAAAATAACTCAACACAGCCATCAATGTCTAAACCACTGGCAACAAAAGTGAGTACACCCCTAAGTGAAAATTTAGAAATTGTGCCTATAGTGTCAATATTTTGGGGACTATCATTATTTTCTCTCTTGGGCATGGACTTGAACTTCAAAGATTCAGCCACTGGAATCCTCTTTTACTCCCCCCTTGACAACATCACGGAGCTGGTGGATGTTAGAGACCTTGCGCCACTTCACCTTCCGTTTGAGGATGCACCACAGATGCTCAATAGGGTTTAGGTCTGGAGACATACTTCGCCAGTTCAGCACCTTTACCCCCATTTTCCTGAGCAATGCAGTGGTTGTCCTGGAGGTGTGTTTGGGGTTGCTATCATGTTGGATACTGCCTTGTGGCCCAGAAGGGAGGGGATCAAACTCTGTTTCAGTAGGTCACAGTACATGTTGACATTCATTGTTCTCTCAATGAACTGCAGTTTGCCACAGACAGCAGCATTCATGCAGCCCAAACCATGACCACCGCCATGCTTGACTGTAGGCAAAACACACTTGTCATTATACTCATTACCTGGGTGTCACCACATGTGCTTGACACCATCTGAACCACAGAAAATAGTTCCACTAATCCATGTCATTAGTCTGCTTGGCTTCAGGACACTGTTTGCAGGTTTTCTTGTGCATCATTTTTAGAAGAGACTTCCTTCAGGGATGACAGTCATGCAGACCAATTTGATATAGCGTGTGGTGAATTTTCTGATCACCGACAGGCTGACCCTTTAACTTCTTCAGCAATGCTGGCAGCACTCCTTCATCAACTCTTTGGTCGCCCATAGCGAGGCCAGTTCTGAGTGGAAAATGTCTTTAAACTACTGTACGGTCTTGGCCATCATGCTGCAGCTCAGTGTCCAGGTGTTGGAAATCCTCTTATAGGCTAGGCCATCTTTATGTAGAACAACAATTCTTTTTTTTAGATCCTCAGACATTTCTTTGCCATGAGGTGCCATGTTGAGCTTCCAGTTCCCAGTATGAGAGTGTGAGAGCGATAACACCAAGTTTAACAAACCTGCTCCCCACCTATTATATTATTGAGTCACGACACTGTGGAGGGAAAATGACAAATTTAGCACAATTTGTCCATTTTCAATTAGGGGTGTGCTCACTTTCGTTGCCAGCGGTTTAGACATTGATGGCTGTGGTGAGTTATTTTGAGGAAACACCAAATTTACACTGTTATACCCTGACTACTTTACATTATATCACTGTGTCATATCTTCAGTGTTGTCTCATGAATAGATATAATACAATATTTACAAAAATGTAATAATCATACTGTATCTGGTACAAACAAATACCTATTCTAAGATAAAAATAAAAGGACATAATACAGCTAGATATTCTGTCATCCTCCATGTTTCTACATAAATGGAAAAATAGTGATAAAAAAATCCATTCTGAACTCACTGTCTGATTGTCTTGGTTCCTGTCGGGTCCTGTTCTCCTCAGTATAATGAGCTACTCAACATTTTAATTTTTTCTGTAACATTACTATGGCTGCATTGATTTCCATGATAAATAACCAAGTTCATGACTTGGAAGCTCCTAAAGCTCTTACACAGGACGCTGGATTCCTCCTATGATGTATTTTCTCTTCTATGTTCTCACTGACTTGTTACATAAAACAATAAAAGTCATAGAAATATAGAAAAGTTTACCTCTCCGGTCACCAGGTGGATGATCTCCATTGTAAAGTTTAAAATTCTATTGGTGATCTCATTCCTGTCTGTGTCCATCCTGAGTGGGTTATTCAGAAGAAGGAACACTGTGTATGAGAATATGAGAAAACTGGATGAACTGGAATGATCTAGTACTGCAGGCATCTTTATGAAGGAAGGGCCCCAAATCAGACAGGGGCCATAGTAGGTTTGACATACAGAACCTGGGGTGCAGAAGAAAAACAGCTTCTTGGAGAAATCACCACATGGATACAGGGTATTCCCAAAACTTAAGATATTGTATAATGTCTGATAGATAAAGGACCCACTTTGGAGGTACAGCTGTGTCTATAATTCCTATAGAAGAGAGTATATAGTCCCCTGTACATGTGTGGCCACCTCTCTGTTCATTTTCCACCTGGATAGAGTGGACTAATCTCCATGAGGGTCGGTGAGACCTGTTCTCCAGAGGTGAGACTCTCATCTATCAGACATTTATGGTAGATGTTGTGGATACATAAGAAATGTCCATGTTGGGAAAGTGCTTCATGTTATAACTTATGAAAATCTTGATATATTAGTTGAGAATAACAATATGAAGACATTTCCCCAGACAGTGAAGACCTGACACATGGCTAATAATGGAGGTAGGGCCGGGAGATCAATCAGATTAATTGGAATAAAACAAGAGATCCAGTCATGAAACCCAACCTGCCCGATCGTCCATTCCTCAAAATCATTTGTGCCGACAAGGATCTGGCCCGGAACTTCTCCGAACTGAGCCTCACATACACCTCAGAGATGTATAAAGATAAGAAGAGTCACCCAGAATGGTCAGAATACTGGAGGTGTCATCTTCGGGGCATCTCGCCCTACTGCAGGGGCAGTGCTGGCAGATTACACATTGCGGCACATCACAGGAGGTTCTGCAGCAGCTGCAGTCTATTGTCAGCAGCCAGTTATAGAAGAATGTGGGAAAAGATTCCGGAGAAACTCGGATTCTACTCATTAACCCCTTCCTGCAGATTTATGACCTTGCCTTGTAAATCCCAAATCTTCATAAGTTACACTGATGGGAAATGGTAAACGTTACGTCTCCTGCAACAGAGCAAAAACCACTCACAGGTATAATTGCACAAGACCAGAAACTGGAGGGAAAAAATTACCAAAAGAGCACGAGTGAGCTCACCTGCCGGCCGGAGTCAGGGGACATCTACTGCTGGAGAACAAGAGAGCAGCAACTGCACCTCCAAGACCTGCCTTGTATTTGCTACAGGGCAAGAACTTGAGGACCTGAAATGATGCCATAATCATGTGATCAGTCACATGAGGGGGCGGGGTCAGCAGGGAGGAGACAGTGGTGAGTGAAGATGTTATGAGGAGAAGCTCCAGCAGCCTTCGCCTCAGTGACCTGGACAATGTCTTATCAGAAGAGAACAGAGAGTGGATGGGAGAGGTGTAACAGCTTCTGACATTCTCGCTGTGACAGGTCCAGACCTTATGGGAAGAAAATGGTCAGACACAGGAGAAAACCAATGTGGAGAAACACAAAAGGAAAGGAGGCAACAAATAACAAGAAGGAAGCGTCTCATCTCCTAGAACAGGAAGAAGGCGAAGAAGAGGACAAAGAACTGATAGAAACCAGATAAAGGCAGCAAAACTGGAGACAGAGACTCATCACCAAACAGAGGAGAGCTGACCCCAAAATACCCTTCACCTATAGAAATAGTAAAATTGTAAAAAATCTGGAAATGTCGTCAGGTGGAAAGTAATGAGGTAGAAATTGTACAGGGAGAGGAGGGGGAAGCGAATCTATGAAACATTTCCCTCTATTCACAGATGAATATGACCTTTCAGTTAATTTGCAGATGAACAGAGTGAAATATACATTAAGGACGACATGTCCGAAAATTGGCGGCGTCGCGGCAGTTTTTAGGCGCATTTAATCAGTGTAAAGTACGATCCTCTCAAAAATCTGGTATACCTTGCATAGTAAACTAAATGAGCCGAAAAAAGCGCATTATGCAATTGAGGCGCATAGCATATCATTGCTAGTGTATGTAATGTGCCTATTGAGGCGCAATGCATTAAGGGTTCGCATAACGTATCATTACTAGTGTATGTAATGCGCCTCAATAGGCGAAGTGCATTATAGAGTCGCATAGCATATCATTGCCACTATATTTAATGTGCCTTTTTCGGCGCATTACAATATGTCATGCCCGGCGTATAATGCACCTAGTTTTGGTATATTACAGGTCATTTATATCGCAAATATGGTGTCAAAAGTTATTTTGGCGCAAAATACACCAAAACTATGGAGAATTCGTATTGGGAAATGTCTCTCTATATGTCTCCTGTCTAACTCGGGGAGAAGAGCAGCACTAAAAAATTCCAATAGACAAATCACCAGATCCAGATGATATACACCCCTGTGTCCTAAGAGAGTTAAGTAATGTAAAAGACAGGTCCTAATTCCTAATATTTACTGTCTATATAATAACAGGGTCTGTTCCACATGACTGGCACATAGCAAATGTGGTGCCAATTTTCAAAACGTAATCATAAATTGCAGGCATGTAAGTCTAACCTCTGTTGTGGGTGAAATGTTTGAAGGTTTTCTAGGAGATGCTATACTGGAGTAACTCAATGGGAACCAAGTCCATACTGCTTTGTGGTAGGATTTAGTGAACACTAAGAGGTAGCCCTAGGCTCTGCCTCCTAGAGGTTATCTTATAACAGACAGCAGGTTTCAGTGGGCTCTGTTTGTTTTGCCTCTTTCTGTGTCTGTTTAGGGAATTGCTTGTCTGTCATTTCTATTCTGATAAGTTGTTTATTGGCAATTACATAACATAATCACAAGCCTTTTTTATTTTTATTTCACCAGTATTTTTCGTTCCACATGGGGCAACTGAAGAATCCAGTCTACTAGATGTATGGCCTGACTCAGCTCCAGAATTCTAAAACTCTAAGTTGTCTAGATTGTTTATTGATCATATTGTTTGTCTTCATGGGATTCCAGAAAACATTGTTTCTGACAGGGGTGTTAAATTTGTGGCTAAATTCTAGAGAGTATTCTGTGCTAAACTCAGAGGTGAATTGTTTTTTTCATCAGGATCCACAAGACAAATGAATTGGCACCAGTCCATAACACTGGAGCTTTGATCAGTATTTAACCGCACGGAGGTTAAAATCCCCTAAAGGGGCTGTTCACATGGCACAGTGCAAATACCGGTCGGAAAATCCCCAACCCGGTTTTGCATGTGACACGGCCGCCGGGGGAGCGGCTTTTTTTTTGGGGTTTTGAGGAGAAAAGCCCCCCCTCTTCTCATTCACTGTTCATTTCCGCCCGAAAAACCGGGGTTAGGTAGAATGAATATATTGAATGTTTTTCTGACCCCCCGGCAGCAAAAAACCCCCCGCCAGGTGGAAAAAATTTTGGGGACCGCTGCCGGTTTTCCATGCGACCCATGTTAAGGGCTTGTCAGCCGTTTTCAGACGTTTTAAAAACCAAAAAAAAACCGTCTGAAAAACCAGCTGCAAACCCTTGCCGTGGGGACAAGGCCTAATATTCACCAGTGGTGCATGCTTAACACAGACAGTCCCATGTAAATTTGTTCATGAAAACAAAGTAGGCCCCCAACCTACTTTTTTGTATTTCTGCAAGAAAATTTTTTTAGTTAGAATTTTGAAAAAATCAGGTTTCCTAAAATCTGTAGTTGCTGTAATTTCCGTTTTTATATAGTTTTTTTTATGCGATGGAGAGGGGGGAGTTTTTAGACAACCAGGGGTGTGGGGGAGTATAGGGGGGCTGCCATGTGGGCTGTCCCATCATGGTTTAAAAACAGAGCCCCGGTGAGCCCCTTTTTGCATTCAGGGGGGGGGGGACTAAAAAAGCATTTCCCGGGCATCCAAGAAGCCCGGGCTATTAGCCCCGAAGAGGGCCAAGCATAACCATTAGGTAAATTTGGACCATTTTTTTTCTGCCTTTGTCTGTACCCCCTATTTTTTTTGCACCCCTGACTTTATCTGTATAAAATTTTATATTTTGTTATATTTGTCTGTGGGGCCCCCAAGGCGAAATTAAATCTATAAAATTTAACCCGAAAGTCTGTCTTGAAATTTATTCACCCCCTATTACCGGTTTTTAAATATTAGCACCCCAAGGGTGTTCCCTTTGTTTTAAAAACGGGAATGGACCGGTCTTATAACCAAACTAGAAAGGTTTTGGGAGCTTTTTTAGTGGTAAAATTTGTTTAACCAGTGTGGGTAAACAAACTCTCCCACCCCTTCAGGGTTTTGGGTGATTTTGTGTGTTCTCTTTCTCCCCGGGGGCTTCCGTACCCTTGGAAGGGGTTAAAGGTGAAAAAGTATCTGGCTGACCTGTGCACTCCCAGGGGGGGCGACATCTTGATACCCCCCAAGTCAGGCCTCGGCTCTAAATGGGCCCCGGGGGGTTTTCCCCGACATATTAACGTGGGGTGGAACTTTTAGCCTTAGAGGACAAGCAGTTCATTCAATGATGCTAGTAAAATAGCCAAATTGGACTGAAAATATTCTGGATGTGTGATTCTGCCAATTATTATGGGATGAATGGGTTTATCTACTGTGGAAAAGAAGTTGGTGCAACAGTGCAGAAAGATCTAGGTTCTCACATTGTAAAGACACTTGCTCTACCAATTTACAATTCTGGTAGAAACATAACAATGGACAATTTCTTTACTGATGTTGAACTGGACAATTTTTTGCTTGAAAACGATCTTAGGCTATGTTCACACAGCGTAAGTGGCCCCATCGGCTGTCATTACGCGCCGCGAATAAGTGACATGTCACTTATCTCCCTGGGCGTACAATGCAATCGTATTGTACGCCCGGGGAGAGGAGGCGTAATCCATAGTTCTATATGAGAACTGTGGATTACCGTAATTTCGGCGTGCAACTCACTTGTATTAGAGTGCAAATATGATGCGAAATGTGCGCCGAAATTTTACCGTGTGAACAGACCCTAACAAATGTTAGTACTGTAAAGCCATATTGAGGAGATATTCCTCCAGGGAGGAAGCACAATACACAATGCGCACTTTATGGTAGTGTCTTTAGTTTTAGCAATAAATCAACAATAATGTCTTATAAAGCGAAGAAGGAAACATCAGTTATATTACTCAGTACCCTGCATTATGATTCCAGTATTGACAGCAATGACAGTCAAGGAGGTGTGGACAAGATAAGATGGATGAAATGGTTGGAGAATATTCATGTAAGAGGCAAACAAAACGTTGGCCTTTAGTCATATTTTCAAATATACTTGATGTATCAGCCCTTAATTCCTACTTTATTTATACTGAAACTTGTTAAACATCCTAAGAGGAGGGACAAGAGATGCCTATTCTTGAAGGACCTTTGTCATGAACTTATTATGCCTCACATGAAGCAGC
This sequence comes from Phyllomedusa bahiana, assembly GCA_025379985.1. Lineage (NCBI taxonomy): Eukaryota > Metazoa > Chordata > Amphibia > Anura > Hylidae > Phyllomedusa > Phyllomedusa bahiana. Next base: position 80,571 of record JAODAL010009879.1, read on the forward strand.
GAAGCAACAGAAAATGCTTGCCAAACCAAACCAAACTAGAGAAGCTATGAAACGGTGTGGCGTACGTTTTCAGGAAATCCCAGATCCAGTAGAAAGAAAACAAAAGCGTTGTTTTATTTGTCCAATGAACAAAGACAGGAAAACTGAGCATTACTGTACCATTTGTGGAGAAAATGTCTGTATAGAACATTCTTCAGGAAAGATAACGTGTAAATTGTTTGGAAGTCCAATGAAATTGAAAAGAAAAAGTTGAAAAATAAATTTAGTTGCATCTTGTTTACATTTGTTTGTATTTTTTCATATCTTAGTTTGTAATATTGAAATAAACTTGTTACATAATTGTCATTAGGGCTGGCGCGGGTGCCGTCGCCACCCCGCGGCCGCCCCCCTGCCCGCATGGGGTCCGGCGTGGGGACCGCTGCCTCCCGTGGCTGCCCCCCGGCTCGCTTGGGGGCTGGCATGGGTGCCGTGGCCGCCTGCGACCGTCCCTTTGCTGCCCGGGTCCCGGCACCAGTACACTTACCCTTCCACGCTCCTGTCTGTCCCAGCCGCTGCTTAGGGCACGCGCGCGACGGCTGGTCTGGATTTAAAGGGCCAGCGCGCCGGTAATTTGTCAATTGCCAGCCGCTGGTCCTATATAAGGTATACGCCTCCTGTGCTGTCTGCCAGATTGTTGGTGTGCATCTAGTGTGTTTTGAGAGTGTTGGAGTCCGTATTTATTACCCGTGTACCAGTCCGTTCCGCTACATTTCCTGACCTTGCCTATTTGCCGCCTGCCCTGACCATCTGCCCATCTCTGACCACGAACCTCTGCCGCCCGTCCTGACCTTCTGCCTGTCCCCGACTACATCTCCGGATTTCGATTCTGTACCACGCATTACCTCGGCCGCCATCGCAAGCAAGTCATGTCAGGGGTAGCGACCTGGTAGCCTCACGCCACAGCAAGTCCATCCCGCTTTGCGGTGGGCTCTGGTGAATACCGGGGGCTGCTTAGACTCCGCTCCCTGGCGTGGCTTAACTATCATTGCTTGCGGTGGTCCAGCGAATCCACCAATCCGTTACAATGATTAAAAGGATTCATAACCCATAATATATAATGTAGGCCTTTAGGCATGTGTACTTACTTTTTTGGTGCTTTCTGCAAACAATTATAATTACCATTTTGTGTATTTTTCTTATCTTACTTGACAATGTTGAAATAAACTTGTAAAGTTATTTATTTGAGTTCCTCCATATGATTTGCAAACGGGCCTAAAAGGCCCAGGTTATGTGATGGTGTAGATTTCTAACTTCATGCATACTAGGGTTAGAAACTAGTAGGGGCACATGAATAACAACACATGGATGGGAAAACAAGAGGCATCTTCTCGGCCTACGGCCGCTTCTTTTTACGCCTTGGGCTGAGAGGGTGACTCTTGTTTTCCTGTTCATGTGCTGCTTCGTCAGCTTTCCATCCTGAGACTAATGGTCAGACAAAGTGATTTAACCAGACTTTTGAGTAATATGTTAGGAGTTACTATACTGAAAACCAGTCAGAGTAGGTTTCAAACCTTCCTCTATTAGAGTTTGGTGTTAATAACCATCACCGTGATTGATGCTTTGCGGTTCTGCTGTAAATTTGGCTTTTAGCCTCGTTTTGCATCCCTCTCCCCATCCTGTTCAAAAAATCCAGAGGTGGAGATGGAATCTAATAAACTGCAGTTTAGGCTTGGGTTCAGTTGAACTTCAAGAAATCCCAATCTATTCAAAAGAAAAATATGGGCAAAAAACTTTCATGGTGGCCTTCTTTCTCAGTGGGTGATAAAGTTTAGCTTTTGACCAGAAATCTTCACCCAGTGTTACTGGTCCATATGAGATTGTTCAGGTTATCAGTCCTTCTATGCCTTCCTCTTACATTAAGAGTCAATTATGTCTTCCTCAAGAGACATGTATCTCTCTGTTCATTCTCTAAACAAGCCTCCCCCGCTGGTGCAGTTGAAGGAGATTTCTAGTTTGAGGTTAAGAGAATTGTGGATGCATGTAGGCTGAGAAATACCCTGAAATATATAGTACACTGCAAAGAGTATGGACGAGAGGAGGGGACAAGGGTACCAGCTTCCTTGGTTCATGCTGATCTTTTAATGAGGTTATTTCACAAAAGATTTCCTCTCAAACCTGGTCCTAGAACTAATGATCCCATGGCTCATTGTAAAAGAAGTGGGTGGGGGCTGTCAGAAAATTCCTATCTCTTTAAAGATTTCCTTTCTTTTGACCTAGCCTCTACTCGGGGTTACAACAGTGTACAATGTAAGTGGACAGAGCCCACCTGTCATAGCTAGAACGGTCATGTTGACATCAACAGAATCGTTGCCTCTACTATGCTAGTCCTGAGCATTTCCGTATGGCCTGTGCATTGCGTCCGGGAAACTCCTGTGCTAAGGCTATGTGGCAGAGGCATCCCTAGGTATGAACACTGCTCCATGTCTGACCACGTTTAGTATCAAATTCCAAACCTCAGCCTTCGTGGATTCTGGATCAGTTGGGAATTTCATTGACACATCTCTGGTTTCGTCATCATTTCGTTATCGTCTTCCGGTGGTAAGTCTTGACAAACCTTTGGTCATCTACTCCATTAGCGTTGAATGCATGTGTGTCCCCATTCAGTTTCGTACCGAACCTGTGTGCCGTTAAGTGGGGGCGTTGCATATGGAGAAAATCTTCTACGTATTACCCATTCCTCCTCATCGGTTCTTCTGGAACTTCCATGGCTACAGTGCCATGCTCCGGCATTCAGTTGGCAAACGGGCAAAGCCATTCAGGCTGACAAATATAAAGAAAAATGGGCCAGCTCACCACTCCTATATTATGGACTGCATGGATCCTCTGGGTGAAAGGAGAATAAGCGCCAATGTAATGAAAGTTGATCCAGCAATCTGCAAAAAGTGCATATTAAAATTTTCCTTTATTTTCCATTAAAAAGGCAAAAGTTGGCACACAGGACAAAAAGCATTCTCTTTTTGTCCTGTCTGCCAACTTTTGCCTTTTTAATGGATCTTTAATAAAGAAAGATTTTAATATGCACTTTTTGCGGATTGTTGGATCAATTTTATTTAAATTACAATTCACGCTGCCTCATGGGGCTCCGTCTGGTGCGTTCCACTTCTCCACTGACGTCTTCCGCTCCGCTGCCGGGTTTGCACTCTCCTTACCAATAATACGCAGATGTCTCTGTGAGAAACAGGCTCAGACCCTTGCGCCACACAAGCCTTCGATTGTCCTATAGATCTTTTGTCGGGGACTACCACTTTGTTCGTACCTGAGACACGGGCCAGCCTCTGCATCCTAGGCTACGTTGTCTCTGACAAGGGCCTACAAATGGATCCTGTCAAATTGTCTGCTGTTCTGTAATGGCTCTGACCAGTGGGGCTCCATGCCATACAACATTTCTTGGGGTTAGCAAACTATTACTGACGATTTATACCTCACTTCTCTACTGTGGTGGTCCCTATAGTAGCACTTACCAAGAAGAACAGTAATCCCAAACTCTGGCCAGCACAGGTGGAAGAAGCGTTTTCTTGTTAGAAGTCTGCATTTGCCTCTGAACAACCGTGAACAAGGGCGTCCGTATACGCCCGAAACGCGTCGGTGCTTTATCCCTGTCTGTACCCTCCTATTTGTGCCTTTATATAAGTAAACTTGGCTTAAAGATTATCCATCGCTGGACCCGTTGTTTTCCTTTTGGATTCGTGTATTTGCCTCTGCACCTATCTTATCTTGTCCATATCCAGAAAAAAACATTTGTCTTTGAGGTCTCATCACGCAGAAATCTTACAAGGGCAAAACCATCACCTGCGGCTTCTTTCTCTTCTGCAGAAAAAAAATTACACCATTGGAGATCGCGAGTTGCTGGCTATTAAATTGGCCTTAGAGGAATGGCGCCATCTGCTGGAAGGGGTTCACCACCCTGTTAGTACAGTGAAGGAAATAATTATTTGAACCCTTGCCGATTGTGTAAGTTTGCCCACTTACAAAGACATGAACAGTCTATAATTTTAAGGGTAGGTTAATTTTAACATTGAGAGATAGAATATCAAAAATAATATCCAGAAAATCACATTGTATAAATTATATAAATGTATTTGCATTTTGCAGTGAGAAATAAGTATTTGATCCCTCTGGCAAACAAGACTAAATATTTGGTGGCAAAACCCTTGTTGACAAGCACAGCAGTCAGACGTATTTTGTAGTTGAGGTTTCCGCACATGTCAGGAGGAATTTTGGTCCAATCCTCTTTGTAGATCATCTCTACATCATTAAGATTTTGAGGCTGTAGCTTGGCAACTCAGAGTTTCAACTTCCCCCATAGATTTTCTATGGGATTAATGTCGGGAGACTGGCTAGGCCACTCCATGACTATAATGTGCTTCATTTTTTGGGTCATTGTCTTGCTGAAAGACCAAGCCATGACCCATTTTTAATGTCATGGTGGAGGGAAGGAGGTCGTCACTCAGGATTTTACAGTGCATGGCACCATCCATTCTCCCATTGATGTGGTGAAGTTTTGTGCCCTTAGCAGAGAAGCACCCCCAAAATTTAATGTTTCCACCTCCATGATTAACTGTGGGAACGTTTTTCCTTGGGTCATAGTCAGCATTTATTTTCCACCAAACACAGCGAGGTGAGTTAATGCCAAAGAGCTCAATTTTTGTGTCATCTGACAGCACCTTCTCCCAGTCACTCACAGAATCATCCAGGTGTTCATTGGCAAACTTCAGATGGGCCTGCACATGTGCCTTTTTGAGCAGGGGGACCTTGAGGGCACTGCAGGATTTTAAACCATTACGGTGTAATGTGTTACCAATGGTTTTCTTCGTGACTGTGGTCAAAGCTGCCTTGAGATGATTAACAAGTTCTAGGTTCTGTAGTTTTAGGCTGATCTCTCACTTTCCTCATAATCAAGGATACCCCACGAGGTGAGATTTTGCATGGTGCCCAAGATCAATGTCGATTGACAGTAATTTTGTTTTTCTTCCATTTTCTTACTATTGCAAAAATAGTTGTCTCCTTCTCACCCAGCGTCTTACTTATGGTTTTGTAGCCGATTCCAGCTTTGTGCAGGTCTATGATCTTGTCCCTGACATCCTTAGAAAGCTCTTTGGTCTTGCCCATGTTGTAAAGGTTAGAGTCTGACTGATTAATTGAGTCTGTGGAAAGGAGTCTTTTATAAAGGTGATTATTTAAGACAGCTGTCTTCAATGCAGGTAATGAGTTGATTAGGAGCATCTAACTGGTCTGTAGAAGCAAGAACTCTTAATGGTTGGTAGGGGATCTAATACTTATTTCTATCAGCAAAATGCAAATAAATATATATAACTTATGCAATGTGATTTTCTGGATTTTATTTTGGATATTCTATCTCTCAATGTTAAATTTAACCTACCCTTAAAATTATAGATGGTTCATGTCTTTGTCAGTGGGCAAACTTACAAAATCAGCAAGGGATCAAATACTTATTTCCTTCACTGTATATATATATATATATATATCTATATATATATATATATATATATATATATATATATATACATACCACAAGAACCTCCTGTATATACAGATGGTATAATGCTTGAACCCGCAGCAAGATAGATGGTCTTCTCTCCCTTTGATTTCTTGCTACATTTCAGAGAAGAATATCAAGGCTGATGCTCTTTCCCCTGCTTCTGATATTGTGGGTCTTGATTCGGCACCTCAACATATCGTCCCTCCTGAATGTCTGATCGCTATGGCACCCATCCGTCTATGACAAATTCCTCAGGGGAAAACCATTGACCCCCCAGCCCGAATGAAGAAGATTTTCTCCTGGGGGCATGCCTCTAAATTGGCTGGTCATCCTGGAGTCCTCAAAACACTGCAGCTGATCTCCCAACACTACTGGTGGCCAAACTTACCCCAGGACACCAAGGAGTTTGTGACCACCTGTCAGATCTGTGCTCATAATAAGATTCTGCACCAGAAGCTGGCTGGTCTCCTGCTTCCGTTACCTGTGCCTAAAAAACCCTGAACTCATATTGCCTTTGATTTTATTATGGATCTGCATCTCTCACTTGGTTGCACTGTCATCTGGCTGGTTGTTGACCAATTCTCTAAAATGCGGCATTTTGTATCCTTGGCTGCCCAACTCTCTGCTCCTCAAGATGCATCTCAATTTTTTCGACACATCTTCCGCCTGCACAGTCCACCTCTGCCCTTTGTGTTGGCCATGGGGTCCAGTTCATTTCCAAATTCTGGCGTGCCCTATGTTCCCGGATGTAGGTGAAGTTCAATGGGCAAGTAGAGTTGATTAACCAAATTTTAGTTACCTATCTGCGCCATTTTGTTTCCTCACATCAAGATGACTGGACTTAGCTGTTGTCATGTGCAGAATTCTCTTACAATAATCACGATGGAGAATCTACTGGATCATCTCCATTCTACATGGTTTATGGGTAAAACACCTGACTAACTCTCCCTATGCCAACATCCTTTGAAGTTCCAGCTGTGGAGTCTCTGGTCCATGACTTCTTGCATCTGGCAAGAGGCCCGTCAGTCTCTACTATGAGCTTCATCCAAAATGAAGACATAAACCAGATAAAAAGCGCAGACCTCCTCCTGTATTCCACCCTGGGGACAAAGTGTGGTTAATGACCAAATATATCTAACATGCCAATGGGGAACATGGAGATTCCGGTTCCACTAGATTAGACGGCAGTACCATTTGTGGCAGCAAGAAAATGGCAATGGGGAATAACCAGTTTACGGTTCGACTATATTAGACAGCTGTACCATTGGTGGCAGCGACAACATAGTAATTGGGATTATCGACATTTCGGTTCAACTAGATTAGACGGCAGTACTATTTGTGGCAGCAAGAATGTAGCATTGGTGAACATGGAGGTTCCAGTTCAACTAGATTAGATGGCAATACCACTGGTGGCAGCGAGAACATAGTAATGGGGAACAGCCAGGTTCCGGTTCAACTAAATTAGATGGCAATACCATTTGTGGCAGCGAGAACATGGCAATGGGGAACATGGAGGTTCCAGTTTGACTAGATTAGACGGCAGTACCATTTGTGGCAGCAAGAACATGGCAATGGGAAACATGGAGGTTCCAGTTCAACTAGATCAGATGGCAGTATCATTGGTGCCAGCGAGAACATGCCAATGGGAAACATCGAGGTTCAGGATAACAAGACTTAGTACATTTGGTGGTAGTACAGGTGGAGGCATTTCAAAAATAAAGATTTGGAGGGCTACAAGGAGGAGGAGTAAGAGGTGTATATACTGCACATCAAGATCTTACAGGTGGATATTTCAAAATAAATTCAGCCGTAAGACTTGTAAATCTAGCTGTTGTCAGAAGTAGAATACAGTTTGTTGTACGAGCAGACACAAGAACTACAAACATGAGATGTAGTATGGTTTAAATCTGTACAGTGGATACAGAAAGTATTCAGACCTCTTTAAATTTTTCACTCTTTCTTTCACTGCAGGCATTTGGTAAGATCCAAAAAGTTCATTTTTTTGCTCTTTAATGTACACTCTGCACCCCATCTTCAAAGAAAAAAACAGAAATGTAGATATTTTTGTAAATTTATTAATAGAGATGAGCAATCACAAAAAAATCTAGATTGAGTCAATTGCCGATTTTGAAGAAAATCGTTTCGATTTTCAATCTCGATCGATCGCCGATTCCCATTAAAGTCAATGGAAGAAGATAATCAGGTTAATTTTTATACCGAAACAGGTGAGGAGAAGCTGGAATTACCATCCAGAACAGTAAACTGGATACATGGTACAACTTAGTGAACAAAATTTGGCTCTAAGAGTCACAGAAAAAAATTCACAGGCCAAAATATTTCATTCTTTTCAATGGCTAACTGAAAAGATGAGGACTGCGTAGCTATAGCAGGTACAGCAGTAGCAGCTGCTACGGGGCCCCTTTGACACTTAAGACACCGGTATTGGAAATGGCACATGGTAACCGGCAGGAGACCCCTATCACTTTTTGCACCAGGGCCCAAGAACATGTCATATATGTGGTGGCAGCAAGAACATCCTAACGGGGGAACATGGAGGCCAGTTGGCAGGGCCGTAGTTATAGGAGGTGCAGTGGTAACCAGGGCTACCGACAGTAATCTATTAACCGTTTCAGTGCTCCATGCAGCTCAATCAAATGGGGCCTCCACCCATTACTAGTTCCTATTTTTAACCTACCAATGGGAAACTTTTTGATTAGGGCCCCAAACAGGAGTACTGCCCTATTGGCACCTCTGGTACCCCTTTACAGTAGCCTGAACCCAAAATCAGCAAAAATGACCTTTTGAACACTCAGAATAAAATTAGCAAGAAGAAATGAGTATTTGGAATAAGATTTTTTTTCAATAGGACATTTACTAACGGTGTCTTTCACAGTGGCCTGACCCCAAAACCAGCAAAAATGACCTTTTGGACACTCAGAATAAAATTAGCAAGAAGAAATTATTATTTGAAACAAGATTTTTGGGAATAGGACATTGACTATCGCTGTCTTTTACAGCAGCATGACCCCAAAACCAGCAAAAATGACCTTTCAGACACTCAATAAAATTAGCAAGAAGAAATTAGTATTTTAAACAAGATTTTTTTTGAATAGGACATTGACTATCGCTGTCTTTTACAGCAGCATGACCAAAAAAGCAGCAAAAATGACCTTTTGGACACTCAATAAAATAAGCAAGAAGAAATGACTATTTGAAACAAGTGTCACGGATGCCCTTGCGACCCTCGTCCTGGGTCGCAGGCGCAGCCGTGCCCCGCTGCCGAGCGGTGCTGCGACCCACATGTCGGCTGTTGCCGGTCACTGCCCCTATTTAAGCCAGACTCTTCCTAGAGACCTCGTCGGATCTTTAGTGCCCTTAGCCCATTGAGAAAGCGTTCCTAAGCCTTGTTCTGATTACCTTGTACTGTACCGTTTGCCTCCGTCCTTCGACCACGAATCTTGCCGCCCTGACCCTGACCTTCCTGCCTGTCCACGACCTCGAACCATAGCCGCCTGTCCTGACCTTCTGCCTGTCCCCGGCTACGAGTCTGCCTGACAATTTTGTACCTCGCTACACCTCGGCTGCCACCGCCAGCAAGTCACGTCAGGGGTAGCGACCTGATAGACTCCCGCCGCAGCAAGTCCATCCCGCTTTGCGGCGGGCTCTGGTGAAAACCGGGACCTACCGTACTTAGATTCCGCTCACTGGCGTGGCTTACACCATCGCTTGCGGCTCCGCCCCGGTACTCACACAACCGGACACAGAAAAACCCTTCTTCTTGGTAGTCGATGCCTCCTCGGTGGGAGCCGGAGCTGTACTTTCTCAAAAGGGCCCCAAAGGGTTTTTTTTTCTCAAAAACCTTTTCGTCTGCTGAGAGAAATTACGCTATCGGAGACCGAGAATTGCTGGCCATAAAGCAAGCCCTAGAAGAATGGCGCTATCTTCTGGAGGGGGCTCGACACCCGGTCAATATTTACACCGACCACAAGAACCTCCTATACCTCCAGACGGCCCAGCGTCTAAACCCGCGCCAGGCACGATGGTCTCTATTCTTTTCCAGGTTTAACTTTCTGATTCATTTTCGCCCCGCGGAGAAAAACGTCAAGGCTGATGCCCTCTCCCGTACCTCTGATGTGGTAGGAGACGAACCAGCACAACAGCATATTATCTCCCCTGAAAGGCTAATCTCTGCTGCTCCCATAGAATTGCAGCGTATTCCTCTGGGCAAGACTTATGTGCACCCGGCTCTACGAAAGAAAATACTGCATTGGGGACATTGCTCTCGAGTGGCAGGACACCCGGGAGTGAAGAAATCTGTCTCTCTTATCTCCCGTTTCTACTGGTGGCCCACTCTGGCCAAAGACGTTCGTGAATTTGTGGAGTCGTGCACCTCGTGTGCCCGCAACAAGTCCTCCCATCTCAAGCCGGCAGGTCTGCTGCAGCCACTGCCTATTCCCGATTGTCCCTGGACCCACGTGGCCATGGATTTTATTACGGATCTCCCGCCTTCCTCTGGTAATACCGTGATCTGGGTAGTCACGGATCGTTTTTCTAAAATGTCCCATTTCGTTCCTCTGCCTGGTCTACCCTCTGCCCCTCGTTTGGCCAGCATATTTTTCCAGCATATTTTTCGGCTACATGGGCTGCCCCGCCATATTGTCTCTGATCGGGGGGTTCAATTTGTTTCGAGGTTCTGGCGCTCCCTCTGTAACCAGCTACAAGTGAAATTGGATTTCTCCTCAGCCTATCACCCGCAAACCAACGGGCAGGTGGAGAGGGTTAACCAGATACTGGGCACCTATCTGCGGCATTTTGTTTCTGCTCGTCTGGACGACTGGGCTAATCTGTTACCCTGGGCAGAATTTTCTTATAATTCGTTAGACTCCAAGCCTGCCGGTGCCGCCCCCTTTTTCAACGTCTATGGGCGACATCCCCGCCCACCCCTCCCCCTCTCTGTGCCCTCGGAGGTCCCGGCTGTGGAAGATTTAGTCCAGAACCTAACCGCCATTTGGAACCAGACACGCCAATCTCTACTCCGGGCTGTCACTCGTAACAAAACACAAGCTGACAGAAAGCGAAGACCTCCTCCCATCTTCTCTCCGGGTGACAAGGTGTGGTTGTCGGCAAAGTATATCCGCCTCAAGATCCTGGGTTATAAGCTTGGTCCCCGGTTCTTGGGACCGTTCGAGGTGCTGAAACGCCTAAACCCAGTAGCCTAAAAGCTGCGCCTGCCTCCCACTATGAGGGTCCCGAACTCCTTCCATGTCTCTCTCCTGAAGCCGGTCATCCTAAATCGTTTCTCTCGGAAAGATGTTCCTCCCACTCCGGAGGCTGATGCCACCCATGGCTTTACGATAAAGGAAATTCTGGACGTGAAAACGGTCAGAGGGAAACGTCTGTTCCTCATTGACTGGAAGGGGTTCGGGCCCGAATAAAGGTCCTGGGAACCTGAGGACAATATCCTGGACCGTACCGTTATCCGGAGATTCCTTCAGGCCAGAAGAAGGGGGAGGCCTAAGGAGGGGTGGGTACTGTCACGGATGCCCTTGCGACCCTCGTCCCGGGTTGCAAGGGCATCCGTGCCCCGCTGCCGAGCGGCGCTGCGACCCACATGTCGGATCGCAGGTGCGCTCGTTCCCCCGTCTCTCCCACAAGTCACTTACCTGACCACGCTCCTAATGCAGCCTCCGTATCGTGGCACACGCGTCCCCGCTCCCTAGGGCGCACGCGTGCCGGCAGTGTTAAATTTAAAGGGCCAGTGCACCGGTAATTGGCTATTGCCGGTCACTGCCCCTATTTAAGCCAGCCTCTTCCTAGAGACCTCGCCGGATGTTTAGTGCCCTTAGCCTATTGAGAAAGCGTTCCACGACCTCGAACCATAGCTGCCTGTCCTGACCTTCTGCCTGTCCCCGACTACGTCTTGCGTAACGATTTTGTACCACGCTACACCACGGATGCCACCGCAAGCAAGTCACGTCAGGGGTAGCGACCTGGTAGACTCCCGCCGAAGCAAGTCCATCCCGCTTTGCGGCGGGCTCTGGTGAAAACCGGGACCTACTTAGATTCCACTCCCTGGCGTGGCTTACACCATCGCTTGCAGTGGTCCAGTGGATCCACTATCTCCTACCGTGACAAAAAGATTTTTGAAACAAGACTTTTGTACAAGGAATCAAATCTTCTGCAAAAAACAGTCTATTAAAGCAATTGCTTTCCAGAGCAGATTTCTTAACAGTGTCTTGTCCGCCGGCTGTCACCCCAAAACAGGATTAATAAACTTTTGGGTAATCAAAATAAAGATGGGAAAGATGCAGTCAGCAGCAATATCAAAATCCCTAACTACTACTGTCTTGGATTCAGTAATCTTGTTGTACCCCAACCCTAACTAATCTATCTAGCAGCTTTTTCTTTGTGAAATCTCTGGGAAATGGTGTGCCTGCCTGAGAAAGCACAGCAGAGAAAGCAGTGTGTTCAGTTCACAGTCTATAATCGCAATGGTGTTCACCAGGAAATACAGTGACATAGATTAAACAGGATCATGTGATTTTAGCAGCCAATGAGATCCCTACACCACCCACTGGTGACGTTCTTGACCCCCTTCTGTGCTCTGCACTGATTGACTGGCGGCCAAAAGTACAGGAAGCATTGAAAATGGCGCAATCTTAAGTCTAGATCTCAATTTTTGAGCCGATTTTGAGAGAAAAAAATCACATCGAATTGAAATCTAGAAAGCAGTCTAAGCATACTTTTAGTATGGTTTTGTTCTGCCATGTCCGCGCGTCCGAACAGGGCCCACGCCGCGTCCCCCACAAAGGAGGGAAGAAAGTGTTGTCGGATATAGTCAGTGACCACATTTCAAAACTCTCTGATCACCAGACACTCCCATATGCAGTGGTACAGGTCAGCCCCAGGAGAAGCGCATTTAAAGCATTTATCAGTCGGGTATTTGCCCATTTTATTCCCCTTGATAGGGGTAAGGTATGCATTATGTGCTATTTTAAGATACATTTCTATGTAGTTAGCAGAGGGGAGAAACCTGTGCGCATCCCCTAGGGGCTCCAGCCCCACCGCAGGAGTCAACGAAGCATCCCTGTCTTTCCATTTTGCTACGCTCAACATGGTATTTTCATAGTCAATGTCCTCTAATAGGTATCCATAAATTCTAGATAGGTGCGATTGTCTAGAGGGGGGCGCGGCAAGGACCCAGTCAAAATCTGTCTTCCAATCCCTTTCTGATAGGCCCGAGATCACTTCACGAATATAACTCCCCAGTTGCAGGTAGTTAAAGAAGGGTTCTGTTGCTGTAGTTCAGTGAGCGTGAGAGGTACCTTTGTGTCTGCGTTGACAAATCTGCGTATTTGAGTCAAACCGCTCTGGTGCCACTTAGCAAATACCCTGTGTGGGGTCCCTCCTTGAAAACAAAGATTCTGGTATAGAGATAACAACAGTGATTGATCTGGATTTAGGTGTTTCATTTGTCTGATTTTGCGCCACGCACGCCAGGTTGGCATGAGGAGTGGATCTTCCTTAGTTGAAGGTGGCAATTTATCATAAGGTGTGTGAAGGAAGTTAATCAGATTGATCCCAGGGCAAAATAATTGGTCTATTTTACAGTTTGTGAAGACATTAGTGTTCTGCACCCAGTCCGTTATAAAACGTCCTAAGGCTGCCAAATTATACAGTTTGATGTGGGGAAAACCAAGCCCTCCATTTGACTTTCGTTGCGTCAGTATGTGCATAGGGATGCACGCCCTCCTGCCGCTCCATATGAACATCCAATATAGCCGCATAATTAACCTCTCCTCTTGTGATTTGAGATATATGGGTAACATATGAAACCTATAAAGCAAGCGTGGAAATTCCACCATTTTTAATAGGTTGCAATGACCCATGAAGGAAATCGGGAGGTTAGCCCATCTTTTTAGGGTGTCCTGGAGTCTGTCTATGTATTTAGTTATGTTTTCCGTATATATGTGATGTGGGTGCCTAGTGAGCCAGATCCCCAGGTATTTAAGTGAGGTTGTGTGCCATTTAATAGGGTGTGCGATTGTCCAGGGCATTTTGGGCGGTCCTTTCAGAACCAGGCCTTCACTCTTATCCACATAGATTTTATAGCCCATTAAATTCCCCACCTCTTGAATGTCCTTTAGTAGCGGTGACAGCGATGCCTCCAGATATGACACAAATAGCAGCAGGTCATCTGCATAGGCGGACACCCTCAATTCTTGGCCCGGGGTTTGTATTCCTGGGTACATAGGGGATTGTGTGATATGATAAAGTAAAGGGTCTAAAGCTAAGTTGAACAATAATGGAGACAGGGGGCAACCCTGTTCAGTGCCCCTAAACAAATCGATAGGAGGTGAAATGTGGCCGTTGACCTGAAGAGAAGTCGTGGAGCTTGTTTGTATGTTGTCCAGAAAACTGGAAAACCGATCCCCTATCCCCTTTCCGTCAGCGCTGCATCCAGGAATGCCCAGGATACCATATCAAATGCCTTTTCGGCGTCAAGGCTCAAGAGCATTGCTGTTGGGCGATTCCCTGCCCCTGCCAGAGACACCGATGCCACCGCCGTCCAAACACTCCTGGTTGCATGCCTACCAGAAATAAAGCCATTTTGCAAAGGATGTATTATCTGGGGTAAAATTATCTGTAGTCTGCCTGCAGTTATTTTCGCCATTAGTTTATAGTCTTGATTTAGAAATGATATTGGGCGATATGAGGATACGAGTGTGGGATCCCTCTGGGGCTTGGGCAACAAAATGGTTTTCGAGTCGAAAAAGGTATCGACCACTGCTGAGCATAAATAAACGTCATTATAAAGTTTAGTGAGGGTGGGTACTACTTCAATTTTTAATATTTTATAGAATTCCCCTGAGTAACCATCAGGGCCTGGGGTTTTGCCATTTGCTAGAGTATGGCCTTTTTAACCTCTTCTTCCGTGATCTCTGACTCCAGGAATGCACACTGATCAGGCGTCACTCCCGGCATGCGGACAACAGAAAGAAAAGCCGATACCCTATTTGGGTCATATGGTGACGCGCTATACAGAGACTCATAATACTCTGCAAAGGCATTTTCTATATCTGCTGGATTAGTGAGACGGGTAGATGCGTTGCTTGGTTTTATAGCTGCAATGGGGGGCTCTTGGTTGCCACGGCTTTTTCAGTCCCGCCAATAGTTTCCCAATCCTGTTTCCCCATCTATAAAATTTGTTTTGTTGGATTCTAATGTGAGTCCTAGCAGTGCCCTGGAGGAAGGTGTTGAGGAGGGATTGTGCTTCAGTGAATTTCTGTTTGGATTCTGGCGTGCGTGCGTCAGCGTGTGCTGCTTGTGCTGTTATCAAATTGGTGTGCAACTCATGAAACTTTTTGCGATGTTTGGCTCGTTGCCTGAACATAAGAAGACCCGAATGGCCAGAAAAGTTAGAAAGGGCCACAAACTAACATAGTATAATATCTCAAAACCCATTTTCCCCAAAAAAAGTTTCAATGGGGCATGATCTGAAACATAATTGGGTGGGTCGTGGAGTCATTAGATCGGTTAGTTTGGAAGCGAGTAAGGCGAGATCTATACGCGAGAACGAGTCCCGGGCTGATGAATAAAAAGTATATTGTCGTGCAGTTGGATTTGTTGCTCGCTAATGGTCGAACAATTCTAATTTTTCCATTAGCTCTTTTATAAAGGGGTGAGGTGCACTATCTGTCCCTTCACTGGTTGATCTGTCCTGAAAGGGATTGGGCGCTACATTAAAGTCTCCCATGAGCACGAGGTTGGGGTGCGGCCTGGACAATATGAAGATAAGTAGTTGTGAGAAGAACCAAGCATTGGGTCTGTTCGGCGCGTAAACATTGACAAATGTGTAGGTTTTGTTTGCTACAGAGGCCCTTAACCCCTTAAGCCGAACGCCTGAAAAGTAGTTAATGACCAGAACATTTTTTTAGTTTTGGCCTCCTTGCATTTAAACAGTTGTAACTTTTTTATTTTTTCAATGACGCAAATTGGATGAGGCCTCGTTTTTTCAAGAAAAATTGTACTTTAAAAGGGGAAATTTAAAGGGTTAAAACATAAAAAAATTTGCAGTATTTTTTTTTTTTTTTTTCCCAAAAAATTTTTTTTTTTTTTTTCTTTTTTTTTTTTACACCTTTAAAACATTTCAAAAAACCTTAATAACTTTTTAAGATTAATTCAAAGGGTTATTAGGGGTTTGGTGTGGTTACCAAATATGGGGTAGGTTTTTTTGGGTGCGTGAAAATTTTTGTAAAATTATTTTTTATTTAATATTTATTTTTATTTTTTAATTTATTTTTTTTATTCTTTTTTTTTACACTTTTTATGTTTTTTTTTTTACTTTTTTTTTGGGCTCCCAAAGAAGGGAGAACTGTTTTAACCCTTTTTTAAAAAATTTTTTTCAAATTATTAAAAGTATTAAACATAATTTATATATGCAAAACATGTTAAAACTGGGGTCAGTTGACACAGGCAGGGATTAGGACACACACAAAATGCGTCCTAATCACTGGCTTTCATAAACGACAACCCTTTGGGCCCCCGCTAAGGGCCCCCCAATGCTAGTGAAACCGTTTCCCCGGGGTCTGTCGGGGCACCAGGTGTTCCGGAAACCCCCCGACAGAGCAGGGGCCCTTTTATTTCGCTGCGGGGACGCACCCCGAAAACAAGGGTTTTTTTTGCATCGGGGTTTTTGGGGGTTTCCTCCGCCCCCCTCCCGCAGGACATGCATGGGGCGGGGCTGTGTATTCAGCCCCGATCCCAGGCCCGGCTGCGGAACCCCGGGCGCCGAAAAACCCCCATGTCTCAGCAACCCTCAAAAGGGCGTCGCTGCAGACGAACGACCCCCACCGGCCCCCCCACCCCCCCCAAAAGACGGGGGCGCGGTCGTTAAAGGGGTTTTAAAAATTTCAAATCTCCTTTGCATCACATATTGTTCCCCCATTGTTGGAGTAAAGGGCCTTTTTTTTTTTTTTTTTTAAAATATTGGGTCCCTCGTGTCTTGGGGCCCTATAGTTGGCCGTGATTGGGAGGTCTAGCCAGGGGGGCCCCAAATGGGGACAAAAGGGGGGGCAAGTTTTTATGGGCCCTTTTCCCCTGTTTTTTTGGGGTTAAAACTGCCCTCCCGCCGAAAAACCCGTGTGGGGCAGGGGGTGCGGTGTTTTGGGGGCAGCCGTTTTCCATTTTTAGCTGCGCCCCCCCATGAAGGGGGGGAAAAAGGGGCCGGGGGGGGCGGGGGGTCGGGGTTTCCGGGTGGGGGCGCGGCGCGCCGAAAACCCAAGGCCAAAAATTCCCAAGGGTTTAGCAAAGCGAGGCGCGTTCAGCGTTGGGAGTCCGACAATGGACCGGGTTTTTTTTTTTGGTTTTAAAATGCTCGGGGGGAGGGGAAGGTGAAGCAGGATCAACAAAGGGGGGAAAATAGAAGATCGTTTCAGAAAACCGGCGCTCCGCTCCCCGCAAATTTCAGGAGGGGAAAAAATTTCCGAAAATATGCCTTTATAAAAGGGGGAAAACAGTGACAGAAAAGACTGAGAAAAAAAAAAACATAATTTAAAAAAAAAACCCCTTTTCCCAAACCCCTAGAAAAGGCGCAAATATCAAGGGAATTTTGATATTGAAATTGCCGGGAAATACGTAAAAAATTCGAAACCAAATTTCATTGGTCGGAAAACCGGCCAATCCAGAAAGGGGCGGGCAGTGAACCTTAAAAAAAGGGCTCGGGGGACAAAAAGCGGGTTTTTGGGTTTTTTAAAAAGGTTTTTTTTTTAAAGAAGGGTTCGGCTTTTAAATGATAAAAATTTTTTTCATTTAAAAAAAAATAATTTTTTTTTTAAAAACTTAAAGCCCCCAGGGGCTGAGCGCCGAGAAATTTTTGAGGCCCTTTTTCCATGACTATAATTTGGGGGGAATTTGCCGCGCTCTGATTGGCTGGGAAAAAGCCAAGTCACCCCCAGCCCCCGCCAACAGCTCTTTTCTGTTTTTTACGAATTTGAATTATCCCCCCGTGGATTCTGATTGGTCAAAAAAATCCATAGACTAGAATGGGTCCCTTTTAACCCTCCTATTCTGATTGGTGGCTAGCAAGTCCCCGGTAGCTTAACCAATCAGCCTTTTCAGCATTTTTACTGTATTTTGAACCATCCCCCCGGGGGTTTTGATTGGTCTAAACTTCCCCATAGGTTTTAATGGTTCACTGTCGCTCCAATTGTGATTGCCGGTTTATGCCGCCAATCAGAATAGCTTTCTGAATTTGAATTACTGTATTTCCCGGCAATTTCCAATATCCTAATTCTTGAATTAGGATATTGGAAAGTGATTTTGTTTTATGTATTTTTTATTTTTTAGGTTTCAGCTCTTTTCCTGAGAATGTTGAACGCCTTTATAAAGGCGATTTTTGATTCATACTCCGCACCGACATCTGGAATGATTTCTCGCTGTTCCAGCCTGTCTCGCATTGAAACTGTTTTTCGGCGCAGTCCCGCACGGCGCCTAAATCCCGCACTGCGCCCATTTCCCCGCACTGTGCCCCACACACACTGGCGAGGCGCAGAGAACTTTTGCCCGCACGTGCGAGCGCACCGCCTCGGACGGCAAATCTTAGGCGCAGCGCCGCACTGTGCCTTGGTCCCCACACTGCGCCCCACACACTGGCGGGGCGCGGCGGACTTTTCCCCGCATGTATGACCGCACTACCTCTGGCACCGAATCATAGGCGCAGCGCCGCACTGCGCCTCAGTCCCGCACTGTGCCTCAAACACTGGCGAGGCGCGGCGGACTTTACATGTATGAGAGCGCCCCGGCCCCGACATAAATCAGGCGCAGATTCCGCCAGAAAACTGGCGGAAAGGTGCGCTCGGACCCGGCGAGATTCATACATGTCGCCCAAAGTGTGCTGCTTTCCAGTGCGTTTCTTGTAAAAAGGTGATATCAGCTTTCAGCCTTTTAATATGTACCAAAACCTTCCTTCTTTTTTCTGGGGTAATTTTAATCCTGCTACGTTCCAAGGGGGAGGAGTTTACATGGGGCTTTGGTGGGGCCCTTTTTCCCCTCTATTTCTGGATCAAAATTTTTTTATCCGGGTCAATATGGTTTTAGGTTAACAAAAAATGTACCTGTTTTTGCGGAAACCAGGGGGCATCCCATGGGCCTCCGTTTTCCCTTAGCGACAACGAGAAGGGGGGGCCCCCGGGACAGAGAGCACGATGCACCCTTCCCCGGCATTGCAGAATATTTGAAAGGAAACATTGGGGGTAAACTTAAAAGCATAATATTGAGAAGGTTTAACAATGGGAAACCATATCCTCCCGAAACAAAGGGGATAAAAAATCTGAAACCATATAAATCGAGACGTTGGAAAAATGTTCAATGGGTTTTCCAAACACTTTTTTTCTGGGATTCAAAGGTTTTGGTTTTTTCCCCCACCAACCCGGAAATTTTTTGACCCCTCATGCCCCCCTTTCAGGGGCAATGGAAAAGAACCTTTATAACTCCAACTGTCCACAAAACATCCAAAGTTTTGGGTTTTATGTTAGGCCCCTTTCTTTGGGGAGAAAACGAACCCCCAGCTTTTCCCCTGGGGGGCGTGGTACGTAGAAATTTGAAACCCTTAACAGTCACCCTAAAACTGGAAAGGGGAAATTTAATTAAAAAAGGGGAAAATTTTTTACTATGAAGGGAGCTGCCAATTTCCTCCTTTGGGAAAGCCCTTTTTCCCTTTTGGGCACTTGGACAAAAAAATCCCGAAAAAATTTAAAAATCCCCTCCCTTGAACTTTGAACCCCCTTTGGCAGTAAGGTCTTTTTTCCCCTTTACTGCCCCAAATTTAAAAAATTCGGCCCCGGGCTTGGTTTTGGGTTTTTTGGGGCTTTGGGAACCCCCTATGGTAAAATCGCTCAAATTAAACCCGATGATCCTGGGGGTATTTGGCCCAACTCCAGCAATTAGGCCAAAGTCCTTGTGAGGAAAGGGGGCCAGGGGAATCAGCAGCCAAAGTTTCTGGTAAATTTCCCCGAACCTTAAAATTTTTCCTTTTCCCCTCGGGTTTTCCCAAATCGTCGAGTTTCCTCGGGAAGGTTTTTCAATTAAGGGTTGGCTTTTTGTTGTAATTTCCCCCCCAGACGGGTTAAACCTCCCTTTCCCCCATGTGTTTTTTCCTGACTTCTAGCTCAACTATTCTCTGGGAATTATGGTATCTGCGCCTCATGCGGGTTTAAATTTAGGGTTGTTTTGTCTAAGAAAGCTTTTCCCAACGCCCGGAAAGAAATCAATTTAGACATTTGTGCGCTACCCCGGGGGCCCCGGCTCGTGGGTTTTGGCTGCTGAGGGGTGCAATTCTGGAGAGGAGGGAAAGGGTTTTGGGGTATGTTCCCCCCCTGAGGCAGGAGGAAGGGGTGCGATGGAGAAATCAGCTTGCAGAGGACGTGTTTTTTTTGCTTGTTGTTTAACAAGAGTCGAGTTTTGTGCGTTTTGGGGTTGGCGCCCCGTGCGCGAGTCACCGTTTTTTTCCTTGTACTACTTACATAATGTGATACTGACCAAAGGGGGTTAGGAACCCCAGGCGGTCGAGTCCAAAGGGTGGAAAAGATCAGGTGAGGGGATTCCCCGTGAACCCGGTGGCTAACCCAGCAGCGTCGAAGATTCAGATTGTAGGGAAAATCAGTCATATTTTTGCAGTTATCTTGGAGGGAGCGCTGTGGGTTTTCAGATTGGCAGTTGGGAAGCCTGTGTTGGCTGTTGTGTTACATTTCCACCTATTTAGTAATCAGCAGGGCTTTAAATTTTTGGGGATATTGTTAGAGGATAGATCACACTTTCTCTGAATTAAGTTAGTGCAGGCAGCAGTGGGCTTATTTAGGGGAGGCTGAAGTTCCTTTTAGCTCCAGTAGATGGCAGTAAATGCACAATAGTTGCAGTTCTGGATTTGTTGTGTATAATATGTGAGCTATAACGTCCTCTATATACGTTCTACTAGTGTTTAGTCTTGATGAAGTGATTTATAAGGATTTTATTGTCCCCTAATGAGCACACGGAGTGCACACTTAAGCCGGGTAGCATATGCAGCTCTGTGGTAGGTTATATGCTGCAGTGTAGAGCCTGCTGCGTTGCTATGTAGAACTGAATAGGGTTAGCTCATAGTTGCCAACTTTTGAAAATGAAAAAGCAGGAGATTTTAGTGGGCGGCGCGCCCATCTTGTCGGTATGCCACGCCCCTTCAAAAAGCCACACCATTCACCTAACTGCATAACGGCTTTGGAAGAAAGCCAGGTAGATGCCCTTATAGCCAGGTCGTAACCCCCCATAACCAGGTAGTGCCCCTTCCAGGCAGGTAGATGCCCCCTTGTAGCCAAGTTGATGGCCCCTCTGTAGCCAGGTAGAGCCGAATTTGTAGCCAGGTAGATGCCCCCCTTTGTTAGCCGGGTAGTGCCCCCTTTGTTAGCCAGGTAGTGCCCCCTTTGTTGCAAAGTGCCCCTGTTGCCGTAGTGCCCCCATTGTTTGCCAGGTAGTGACCCCTCTTTTGCAAGTTAGATGCCCCCCTTGTTTCCAGGTAGTGCCCCTCTGTTGCAGTATGCCCCATTGTTGCCAGGTAATGCCCCCCTCTGTTGCCAGGTAGTGCCCCCTTCTGTTGGGCCCGGTAGTGTCCCCTCTTTGCCAGGTTAATGCCCCCATTGTTGCCAGGTAGTGCCCCTTCTGTTGCCAGGTATTTCCCCATTGTTGCCAGTAGTGCCTCCTTGTAGCCAGGATGCCCCCTCTGTTGCCAGGTAGTGCCCCATGTGCCAGGTAGTGCCCCATTGACCAGTATACCCCCTTTTTGCCAGGTATGCCCCCATTGATTCCAGGGAGGCCCCCTCTGTTGCCAGGTAGTGCCCCCATTGTTGCCAGGTAGTGCCCCCATTGTAGCCGTAGTGCCCCCATTGTTGCCAGTTTGGCCCCCATTGGGAGCCAGGTAGTGCCCCCTCTGTTGCCAGGTAGTGCCCCCATTGTTGCCAGGTAGTGCCCCATGTCCCGGTAGTGCCCCTCTGTTGCCAGGTGTGCCCCCATTGTTGCCAGGTAGTGCCCCCTATTGTAGCCAGGTAGTGCCCCCTTGTTGCCAGGTAGTGCCCCCATTTTTGCCAGGGAGTGCCCCCATTGTAGCAGTAGTGCCCCCTGTTGCCAGGGATGCCCCCTGGGTTTCCAGGTGCCCCCATTGTAGCCGGTAGGCCCCCTCTGTTTCAGGTAGTTTCCCCCCTTGTTGCCAGGTAGTGCCCCCATTGTAGCAGGTAGTGCCCCCTTGTTGCCAGGTAGTGCCCCCATTGTTGCCAGGTAGTGCCCCCATTGTTGCCAGGTAGTGCCCCCATTGTTGCCAGGTAGTGCCACCATTGTTGCCCGGTAGTGCCCCCATTGTTGGCCGGGTAGTGGCCCCATTGTAGCCCGGTAGTGCCCCCTCTGTTGCCAGGTGTTCCCCCATTGTAGCCAGGTAGTGCCCCTCTGTTGCCAGGTACATTGTAGCCAGGTACAGCTAATAAAAATAAAAATAATAAAATCCACTCACCTCACCAGGCTCCTGCAGTGCTGCCCCCACCTGACCGAAATCTCCTCCAAGGCAGAGGATTGGTGCAGCCGCGCCCTCAACTCCCTCTGCGCACGCTGACCCGTATGTAAACCGCACGGCGCCGGACATACAGGGGAGGAGGGAGCGCCCTCCCGCCTCCTCCCTTTCACAGTGAGACTCCGGGCGGGGAAGCGGCAGCTGCGGCCGCTTCACCCGCCTGTGAGAACGGACCGTAGGCGCAGTAGCGGGACCAGTGCTATTCTGTCGCCGCGGCCATTTAAAGAGCCCCCGCTGCCTGCTGGCGGCGGGAGGTTCGCCAACTCTGCCGCGATGGCGGGGGGGACCCCAAATAGCGGGACCCCCCCCGCCCAAAACGGGAGAGTTGGCAAGTATGGGTTAACTTCTCCAAGTGATATATGGTAGTCACAGCTCTGGAGGCTATGTTTGTGCCCTTTATGGGTCACTAAATGTTCATTAATTGGCTGCTGAGCCTTTTAGTGTTTATTGCAGCTGTTTTATAAGCAAGTCCCTTCTGCTCAGTAGTACAGCAGGGTCAGAGCAATTGTAAACCTGCAGTGGGGGGGGGGGGGGCACCTCGTGGCGTGAAGGCAAGCCTGTTGCATAAAATGGCGCCCGACTTTGCGCTGGCTTTTACCCGCCAGAGGAACAGGGGTAGTGAAGAGGTGAATGGCGTGGATTATCTGCCGCCCTCACTAACCTTCTCCCCGTCGCTGGATCTTCACTCCGTTCCCAGTCTGTGTAACTTACAGCTGCAGGTGTCCCTTGTGTTGCCGGCGGCTGCCCCGGGTGGATGCTCCAGTCCTGGAGCTCAGCGCGTGACTGCTTTGCAGCCGGTGTCTGCCCGTCACGGAGAGGAAACCCGAGCGGCTTCTGCCTCCTGGTGCTGCGCAGCTTCAGTCGGCGGCCTGAGGTGAGAGGCGGATAGCAGGATCCCTGCTGTGCACACAGCAGGGGATGGGGAGGTGAAGCGCTCCTCTGGAAGCTGCTGGCTGGCAGCAAGAGGGAAGGAGGCACCCAGCTCAGGGCCCGAACAGGTCACTGTCTGTGCTCTGCTCGCGGTGCTTCTCGCCGCTACATGCCTCCAGGGAATAGCGAGATGGCTCGCCGATCAGGTGCACCTGAGTTGTTCTAAGTCTCTGACCAGGTTTATCAGTCGCCAAGGCGAGAACTGACGCTGTAAGTACACTTTTTGGTGCGTCCCGAGCAGGAGCCGTTCTAAAATGCAGCCATACTTGATGCCCCGCCCCCGGAAGTCCTCTGTGCCCATTCTTGACTGGCCCAGCCAGAGTCCTGACCTAAACGCAATTGAGCATCACTGGAGATACTTGAAAATGGCTGTCCACCAATGTTCACCATCATACCTGAGGGAACTGGAGAGGATCTGCAAGGAACAATGGCAGAGGATCCTCTAATCCAGCTGTGAAAAACTTGTTGCATCATTCCCAAGAAGACTCATGGTTGTACTAGCTCAAGGGGGCTTCTACTCAATACTGAGCAAAGGGTCTGAATAGTTAAGACCATGTGATATTTCCGCTTTTCTTGTTTAACAAATTTGCAAAAATATCTACATTTCTGTTTTTTTCTTTCAAGATGGGGGGGCAGAGTGTACATTAATCAGCAAAAATGAACTTTTTGGATCTTACCAAATGGTGCAATGAAAGAAAGAGGGGAAAAATTAAAAGGGGGTTGAAAAACCATCCCTGTATTTTACATTGTTTTTGAGACTGCTACGTTTACTAGTCAGTGAAACTGCAAACGGGCCAAAAATCGTCAGAGATCCACCCTTGATTCAGTTGATAAATGTTCCCAAATACCCCCACATTGTCAGGGGAAAGACAGATGTTTGTCATTTTTCACCCCCCAGCTGTGCTGAATGTGGTTCAGAGAAAAGCAGGGTGTGGGAAAGATAAAACTTCTAGGGCGTGTGAGAAACTCGGCCTTCACCCAGTTTGTTTTTCCGAAAAGTCAAATGGGTCCGGGAAAAAAGTAAAAAAAACATCAGTTTTTGAGCGGGTAGTATGGACATGGTTTGGGTAGTTCTGGTGTCTCTTTACGCCCTGTCTTGCAGGCATTGGTGAGGTGGAAAACATCAATTGCAAAATGTCACCCATAGGGTTCCCCCCCTGCCTGCTGTCAGCATTCCCCATTTACTGCTCCCACGTTGTTGTTTTTCCCACCGTGACTTAGAATGGAAGACTCAAAAGATGTCTCGGTTGGTAAATGAGCACTGTCTAAAAATTCCCTTTTACTGTCAATGTGTGTGGGTGGAAAGAAATTGCTCATTTTGTCTTGAAACTGTATAAAGGAGGGTGGCCACCAGTAATCTTTGTTCATTTTTTTGGGCCTTGTGGTGGATATGTTTCAGGTTTTTGTGCATCTAAGCACTCAGGTGTGAGAAGCCCCGGGATCTCCAAACCCTTTGGGGGTCGGATGCATAACCAGATTTCCTCCTCCTGTAATCTGTGAAACCTTTTCCACTGAAGGGTTTTCATCAGTACCGTATCTCCAACCCCGCATCCTCATCCCCCTCATGCGTTCTACCTTTTGAGCTGAACGTATCTGCCCCGCCCCCGATAGAACCACCGCTAAAGAAGACCTATACAATTGTGAAACAGTCAGGCCTTCTACATTTCTGGGAATAAGGCTTGTTTCCGCTTCATCCTCCTCCATCATGCTGGGACCTGCTGCCATAGAGGCCCAAAAGCTTGTTCAGTAAAAAATTTTAACCACAATGGTCATGTACAATGCCTTGTCTTGATGACCATTTTGGGGGCTCTTCAAAAAGCCAAGGATGGGGGAAGATCCTTCACCGCCCCACTCTCAATGGGTCAAAAACCTGGGTCCCCAACGTGAGTCAGGCATGAGCATTTCATACTGCACAAGGATTACGCTGCTGCCCCCAACGTGGAGTAGTGGGGGTGGAAATTCCCCGTGTGTTGCCACATGATATATCAGACAGTTGACGGGGAGGACCAGATGGTGCTGCAATGCTGCCAGTCGTGCCAAAGCAGATTGCGAACGCCAGAAGTGTGAGCTAAGAACTTGAGCCTTCCTCAGCAGACAGTCAAGATCCAGGTAGCGCTTGAGAAATTTCTACACTACCAGGTTCATGACGTGTGCCAGGCAAGGGATGTGCGTAAATCTACCAATCCTAAGGGCAGCAAGAAAATTTCTCCTGTTGTCGAACACCACCTTGCCTAGCACCAGGTTCTTAGCACCCAGCCACTGGTCGGTCTCAGTGCACAGAGCCATCCACAGCTCTTTACCTGTGTGTTGATGGTCTCCATGCATGTGCCTGTTCATGCTTGTGGTGATTAAACCGTTTTTATTTCAATTTTCAATAAACATCAATCATACAATTTATCGTAGTCTGATTTGGCGTCACAACATTGATGAAAGAATACATTCTTTTGACATATTAAATACAATTCACAATTGTTGTATAGTCTATTTGAGATATCTCCTGTGGACATCGCAGCTCCACAGAAAGAGACTAGTATGTTAATGTCAACTCTCATGATAGTTTTCATGCGGTATATTGCGATACATCTTGTCTCCCATACTAGTATTTATAAACTAGCCTACTGTTACTTCTAGTATAACATCACCCACAAGAGTATTTAGTATGATGTCAATGGCGTCTTCCTTGATTTTTGTCAGACGTCTGTCAAAGTGATATCTATAGCTTTTGCGGAAAAAGCAAGGGGCGTTGTCAATTTTCCATGTTTGCCCCATCTGAAGAACTGGGATGCCACAGTCGGACTGCTAGCGGTGTTATATCCCGTGATTCGAACAATTAACATAAACCAAACATATGTTAACAGTTGCTCCTTGTTGCCTCCATAACCCCTTGCCTATCTCCCGACATTCCCTCCCTCCCCCACATCTCCTCGATTCCCGGGGATCACCCCTCCGATAACTACGGTCGGGGGCATCCCCGTGATATACCGAAGGGCTCGGGTACCTGCTGTAATATGTTGTTTTCCCTTCTTGAGCTTGGGAGTGGAATTTGGATCTAGGACAGCCATCATGAAGCTTCTGGGGTATGGTATGTGACTACTATCCTTAGTTCGTTATTGATGAAAACTCTTCTAGGATTGAGCTAGAATAATCCTGTATATCAGGTGTATGGTCGTTGGTCTGTAGTCTGATGGGCTCATTTCCACCCAGTCATTGGGACATATACCAATTCGTCTCCCCAAAGCAGGAGTGGAGTTTCAGTTTGGTGGATAGGGGTAATGTAGCAATCACTACCCCCCACAAATTGAAAAATTTCCCTACTCTCTTTTCCTTTCTCTGTATGGTTGCTATCCAATCCATTTTCAATAGATGGAAACATTTCTCAAAAAAGAGATTCATGGGAGGACACACTGACTGGACCCAGACCTGCATGATGGCCTTTCGCGCCGCTGCAGACAGCATGTGCAACAGTTTCCTTTCTGTGTTTGTGTGTCTTTGCTCCCCTCTGTCGGTGTTCCCAAAAATAGCCCATGTGGAGGATAGGAGGAAATTTGGAAGAAGGTGTGTCTGGATATGTTGCGTTATTCTTAGCCAAAAGTCTTGGATCTGTGGACAAGACCATATGCAATGGTACATGTCTGTGCCTGGTGAACCACACTTAAAGCAGTTATCCGTGGCATATATCCCCATCTTATATCCCTTTATTGGGGTTTAATATGCATTATGGGCCGTCTTAAGTGTTAGTTCCATGTAGCGAGCTGAGGGTAAAAAATTTATTGGAATCTGCTATGGCCTTCAGGATGAGCTCTGGGGTTAGGGCAGAGTCATTTCTTTCTCATTTTGCCAGTTGTGTTTGGGATCCTTCATACTCGAATTTATTGAATATAAATTTGTATATCAGAGAATGCCTTGTCGGGGGATTAATTAAAATACGGGAGAACTGTGGTTCCCATTCTGTTTCTGGGAAATGCTTTGTAATTGCGGTGGCATACGCTGATGCCTGGATATAGTTGAAAAAAGAAAACTGCACTCCTGGGTATTTGGTTTGGAGGGTTTCTAATGGGTAAGGCTTCCTAGTTCGGGGGTCTATAAAGTGCTCGATATTCGTTATACCCATCCGCTGCCAACTCCTGAACACACCATGGGGCGTCCCATTTTGGAAGTCCGGGTTTTGCATGAAAGTTAAAAATCTTGAGAAATACGGAGATAGGTTACGAAGAGATCTGATTTTCTGCCAGGCACGCCATATAGGCATTAATAGTATGTTCTCACGGATATTCATTGGGAGCTTGCCAAATGGGGTGTGCAGGAAATTCGTTAGTGAGAGGTTGGGAAGGAATAACCTATCCAAAGAAGGGTATGTAAACGATTCCGTCTGTTGGAACCAATCAGTAATGTATCTTCCCAGTGCTGCCAAGTTGTAGCATCTGATGTTAGGGAACCCCAACCCCCATTTAGTTTATTCTGCTGCGGGATATGATATGGTATTCGAGCCCTTTTGCCTTCCCATATGAATTTTCTGAATAGGGCATTGATTAATTTTCCTTTTTTTTGGGCTGAGGTAGATGGG
>JAODAL010009880.1:0-108188 GCA_025379985.1 Phyllomedusa bahiana
GAGGGTGGCTGAGGCATTTAAAAAGCAAAACAGAAATGCCTGAAAGGCCCAGTAAGTGGTATAACTCCCTCCAGTGCTTATATCACAAATTTACTGCTAATTATTGCTGTTTAAGGTCCCCAAGCTTCTGCTGCTTCTGAGGGTGTGCTATAGACATCCCGGGGAGCAGAATGTCTCTTCTCCCATGCTATATTTAAAATGTCAAACCAATAGCACTTTTTTTTTGGCCCTTTTTTTAAGCAGATTCATTATTTAAAATTTCCCCAAAATGGGAAATTTGAAACCACTGGCCCTATAGACCAAAAATAAAAAATCAAGCTGTAGTTCAAACACATTTTAAGATTTTATTTTGTAAATTTGTCTAAACCAACGGTTTATTAAACGTGTTCTATATTCCACCATATTACAGCGGATTCTAGTACAGTTTAAATTTAAAATTGGGGCCAGATGAAACCCAAACCCCCCAAAAAATCCGCAAAAAAAACGGGCATATGACGAGTTAAAATCCCACCGGATTTCAAACGACTTTTTTAACATTCCCGTGAAACCCTTACGGCCAAAACCATCAGATTGAACATTTTTTGGGATTCAGAATCCGACGAGTATTTTGTCTATAGTTGTGTGGACGCAGCCTATGGGAGACATCACGGCATCTAGTCTTTACACACGAGATCAGGGAGAACAAAAATTACAGGTGGAACTTTCAGAAGGGAAAACTAGAAAAAAATAAAAAAAATAAAATTTAAAAACATTTGGGTTGAAGGCCATGCCCCCCATGGCCCCTTTGCGGCCCCCCTTTTTAAAACAGTTTTGGGGCCCGCAAACTTTTACTTTGGGCTGCTATGGAAAACCCATCGATTTTTCCCCTGCCCGGGTTTTGGGGTCCAAAAAACATTGTCCTTGTTCTTTCCCTTCCGCCCGGGTTTTCCCAGACGGAAAAAGAACAAGTAAAAGTGTAGGAAAAGGGGTTTTTCTCTGCTAATCGCAGAGAATGACCATTTTCCCCAGGGGCCCCCCCTTGTGGCGGCAAAACAAAAAAAGGACAAATAGGGGCCCGGAAAAAACCGACCGTATTTTTCCTGTGTTTGTGGGGACATCCCCCCTTAAAAGTATTCAAACAAAGAGGGGCCCGAATCTTTTCAAAACAAGGAATTCTTTTAAATTTCAGAAAAATTTCGGTTCGTAACGAAATCAAAACCTTTGGGGTTTTTCCTGTAAGAAGTGTTCTTTTCATTGATAAAATGGCTGCGAGCACAGGGGCTTTTAACATGGGAAAAGGGCCACCCTGGGGAAGAAGGGCAAACCCCGGGCATGACATGTGCAGAGATGAAGCCAACAGAAAACCCGGCGGGTTTCTTTTGGACGTCACCCCCACTATATAAGCCCGAGCGGGGCCGCTGGGAGCTCACACCCTTTCTCACTGTACTGACGGGGGAAGGGTGCTGCTGGGGTGATACCCTTTTTCCGAAAAACTGATTTTTACACGGGCGTTTTTTGGGGGGTTGTCTAAAAGCTTGCTCAGAGACGTTCTCTGAAATTTCTTTTCTTTTTTTTTGGGGGTATTGGATCTGAAATCCATTTGTGCGTCCACTGCAGCTGCATATACATTCAATATCCAAGGGGGATCTAAGCCGGGTTCCCTGTTGTATTCTTTTTAAAGAAACACGTTTTTAAAATACAAATACCAAATTCTTTTTTGCTGCTCAATTTAAAATTGCGAAAATTTAAAACCAGGGGTTAATTAAGCGTTTTTTTGCAGGTGTGCGCCCAAAAAATAAACCGTTTTTTTCCCAACCCCAAAATATATAAATTTTTTTTTTGTAGCCTAATTCACAAGAAAAGGTTTTAAATTACAATTTTATCCCCTTGTTGTGGGGCCGTAAAAAAATACGCCATTGTAACACCTACAAAGCTACTAGTTTGGGTGGCTAAATTCTATTGCGAAATTTTAAAACACCCAAAAGGGGTTAAAATTAAGCGTTTTTTTTGGCTGGGTGCTGACAAAAATAAACCGCTTTTAAACCGCCAAATATATATTTTTTTTTTGGTAGCCAAATTTCCAAGCAAAGGTTAATTACAATTTTATCTCTTGTTTGTGGCAGTTAAAAATACCCCATTGTAAAAACGCTACAAAGCTCTTATTTTGTGGTGGCTAAATTCAAATTGCGCAATTTACATCCGGGGGTTTTAAAGCGTTTTTTTGCTGGTTGCTGCCCAAAAAAAAACCCTCTTTTTAAACGCCCAATTATATAAATTTTTTTTTTTTTTTTGGAAAGCCAAAATTCACAAAAAAAGGTTAATTAAAATTTTTACCCTTTGTTGTGGGGCTAGAAAAAACGCCATTTTTAACACGCTAAAAAAGCAACTTTTTGTGGGGGCCCCTTTTCTATTCCCAATTTAAAATCCGGGGGTTTAAATTAAGCCGTTTTTTGGCGGGTTTGTGTGAAAAAAAAAAACCGTCTTTTTAAACGCCAAATATAAAATATTTTTTTTTGTACCTTTAAATTCACAAGAAAAGGTTTTAATTAAAATTTTATCTCTTGTTTGGTGTGGGGGTTGAAAATACGCCCATTGTAACACGCTACAAAGCTACTAGTTTGTGTGGTTTAAATTTCCCTTTTGCGCAATTTAAAAACCTTTTTTTAAATTTAACGTTGTTTTGCTGCTGGCGGACAAAAAAAAAACCCTTCTTTTTAAACCCAAAATATAAAATTTTTTTTTTGGTAGCCAAATTTTCACAAGAAAAGGGTTTTTAATTACAATTTTAATCTTTTGTTGTGTGGCGTAAAAAAAACCGCCATATAACACGCTATCCAAAGTTTACTAGTTGGGGGCTAAATTTCTTTTGCGCAATTTACATCCAGGGGTTTAAATTTTAAGCGTTTTTTTTTGTGGTGGCTGACAAAAAAAAACCCTCTTTTTAAACCCCAAAATAAATTTTTTTTTTTTGGTGGGCCAAATTCACAAGAAAAGGGTTTTAATTTAAAAATTTATCTCTTGTTTTGTGCCGTAGAAAATACAACCATTTGTAAAAACCCACCCCCCCTACAAAAGCTAAAAAGTTTTTTTGGTGGCTAAAATTCTTTTGCCAATTTTACATCCGGGGGTTTAAATTAAGCGTTTTTTGGGCTGGTGGGGCTGACAAAAAATAAACCGTCTTTTTAACGCCAAATATATATTTTTTTTGGGTTACCCTTTAATTCACAAAAAAGGGTTTTAATTAAAATTTTTATCTCTTTTGGTTGCGTAGAAAATACCCCCTTTTGAAAATACGCACAAAGCTACTAGTTTGTGGGGGCTCAATTCTTTTGCGCAATTTACATCCAGGGGTTTTTAATTTAAAGCGTTGTTTTTGCGGTTTGCTGAAAAATAAAGGGGGTCCTTTTTCAACCCCAAATATAATTTTTTTTTTTGGGTACCTAATTAAACAAGCAAAAGTTAATTACAATTTAATCTCTTTGTTTTTGGGGCGAAAAAAAATACCCCAAATTGTAACACCTACAAAGCTACAAGTTGGGGTTTTGGCTCAATTCTATTGCGAAATTTTTACACCGGGGGTTAAATTTAAAGCGTTTTTTTTCCCTTGGCCGTGCTACAAAAAAAAAACCGCCTTTTTCAAAAAACCAGAAATTTTTACATTTTCTTGTAGAAAAATTTTCACAACAAAGGGTTTAAAATTAAGCCTGTTTTTTGCTTTTACTTTTAGTAAAACACACAGTGCTTTGTAAACAACCCACATACAAGAAAATTTTTTCCGGGCCCCATTTGTGGGGGCCCCGTTTTTAAAACCCAAAAGGGTTACCCAAGTTTGTTACGGGGTTCTTTTGGAGTCAAAAACGGGGTTGTATATTTACATATACAAAAAACCCCTTAAAATAAAACAGTGTTCGTACTTTTTAGAACAAACAGTATGTCAAAACAGAGAGGTGGCAGGCTCGAAACTGCGAGTGGCAGTTCACAAACATTTCGGAAACGGCCCCCAAGGTCGAAAGCACATCAAAGGGGGAACTTTCCGCACCCAGGGTCACACGTGAGGCCAAAACCGCCCTGTCATTTTAGGGGGCCGGGTGTTTTTTCAGAAACCCAAAGGGGTTCTAAAATTTGGTTGACTAGGTCTTTCCTCCCTCCCAAAAATGACCCCTAAAACCCCAGCCAAGAGTCGGGGGAACCTCAGACCCAAACCCTTATTTGGCAGGCCCGGGACGGTCAGGGGCCCCCCTCACCTGTCCTCAGCCCGCCCCCTGTCCCCCAGTTCCCTCACCGGGGATCTACTATGGGGGCCTGGCTAAACCGCCACTATATAGCGGGATGAACAATTAGGAGGGGGCAGTAAACCAGCTACTTTGGGGAAAGCGAAGAAAGGGCCCAAATTTTCCCCAGCTTCTTGCAGTGGGCGGCAAATTATAGATGGGGGAGAGGGGGCAGGGGAGGTCATGGGGTTTAAAAGGTCACCCTCGCTTACCAAAAACCATGATGAGGACGGGTGGGTGACGATGAAACACAAATAATGATAAAGAAAGCCGACCGCACTTGGGACCGGGGAAAGGGCAAGGGCTTAAACACCCGTCGGGGGAAAAGGGCTCAGCTTCCCGGCCCAGCTGGGGCCCGCAGCCAAAAGGGGGGTTTGGGTGGCCGTGAGTCGCGGGGTACAGCAGGGGAAAAGGCCCGGGAGCCAAGCGGCCACGGGTAG
Source organism: Phyllomedusa bahiana (assembly GCA_025379985.1). Lineage (NCBI taxonomy): Eukaryota > Metazoa > Chordata > Amphibia > Anura > Hylidae > Phyllomedusa > Phyllomedusa bahiana. The sequence continues at coordinate 4,691 of JAODAL010009880.1, forward strand.
AAAACCCCGCTTCCCCAGGCCCAAGACAGTAGGGGCACGGGGGCCTCGGGCGAGGAAAGCGCGGCAGTAGCCCTTTTATGGGGAACGTTGGCGGTAAAATCCTACTCGGCGGTGGGGAAAGTTCTTTGTAAGCCCACCGGAGGAGCCGAATAGGGGTATATGTAAATCTGGGGGCAGAAAGTAAAGGGCGGGGCCAGGGGGGCAAACTTTGGGCAAAAAGGGCCCTTGCGTCAACACAAAAAGCTTTCCAACCATCCGGGGGCCCTGGAAAAACCCGGGCTCGGGATGTGGTGGTCCATCCTGCCCGCGCGCAGCAGCAGCGGCCAGGCACGAAAGCCATTTCACCATCAAGGCTCCACCCCCTCTGCAGAAGGCAGCTTTTTTCTCTTTGACATCCCTCCCGGCCCAGATGCTCCGTTTCCTCCCCAACCCCATGGCCCCAGAGTCGTTCAAAAGAGGCGATTGTAAAGAAAAAACAGTATGCGTCCCAACCTTCCAAAGGGTGAAACAGCTTGACCGTGCTCCTTCCAAATTTTTTGGTACGCGTCCCCCCCCTTTCCAAATGGTGGACTCTGCACCTTTCAAAGAACTAAGGGGCTGTGCCGAGCCAAAGATGGAAAATTCCAAGCCGTAATTTTTTTTTCCAAAAAAGGCAGTAACCCAGCACTTCAAAAAATATGTAGAACAGAAAGGGGGTCGGGTCCTTGACTTATCGGTTTTTTTCCCAAGGTAAGAAGGGGAGGACGTCGGGAGCTGTACTACGGTGGGGGCCAGTACAGCCCCTTTACGGCCCCACTGGGTTTAAAAAGTCTTCCGCCCAGGAAACCCCCAAAAACTTGGACGGAAGACCCCCCTTTTCCTCCCACTTGTCAAACGGCAGCCCCTGCGCCAATTTTTTTGGGATTTTTTTTTTTTTTTTTTCCGGGCCCTCCCCCCACCCCACCACCACCCTCACCCTCCACAAGTCCCTCTCCATCAACCCATTGTGGGCACAGCGGTGCACCCCATTCTACCCCAGCTTCCCCTTGGGCAAAACAAGGGTCCCACAGGGGAGGAACTGCTCCGCGCATGCAGCAAGAAATCGATGTGGGGCTTTCCCCCGGGCCCCAAAACCGGGGGCAAAATGGGAAACCCAAAGGGTGAAGGAAATGGGAGGAACATGGGGTCCGCGCTGCACCGAGGAGGGGTGGTCCCCTGCGCCCCGGGATGGCCCCACGTGTTCAATCTGGTTGTAAAAAAAATTCCCGAAGTCTTCCACACCCACTTCAGGGAAAATTCGGGAAAAAGGGCCCGGAAACCCGGGGCAAAGCACTTTATCCATTCGTACAAAGCCGGGAAAACCCCCCTCGAGTTTGGGGGAGCGGCAGAACGGCCTCCCCCCAAAACGCTCCTTTATATGCGATTTTTTCCAAACCCCCCCCTGAATTCCAGCCTGCACATGTTAAACCCACTTTTTATGAACAGAGAAAGGCCAATTTAAAGATTTTTTTTTGATCCAGGAAAACAGAAGTACCCCCCCTGTGTAACTTTGATGTCAGCCATGGGACTCATGCCCTGACACCTGCCTTTTTTGAGGCCCTTCGAGAGGCCCACGTTATTTTTTTTGGGGCGCCAGGGCTACGGGAAAGAATTAAAGTCATTTCCCCTGCTTTATGTCCTGGAACAGATGCTGAAAAATTTTGTCTGGGCAGGGGCTGGGGATGTGGCGAATACATCCCCGTTTTTCCAATGAGTCCGGGGGGGACTGAAAAAGGAGGAGGAGGAGGGCATTGGAGCAAACCCTTGTCCCGGGGAAATGAGTTGGGTTTCTACCCAGGGGACAAAGAGGAGGGGCAGAGCAGCCCGGAGGGGGGTGGGAGGATGAGGAAACGAGGCAGATACTCCCAAGCACCGGGGCAGTATACAGTGGGGAAAAGGAGGCAGGGAGGCCCCCCGGAGAACCCTTTTGCAGTGTCCCCCACATGCTTATTTTCCTGCTAGTGACAGCCGAATAGTCAGCATCCCCGGGAGAGGGGGTGACTTCTTTGGCCCCCACCCTATTGGACCCTCGCTAAACCCGGGCCAAAATGGGAGCCCTTTTTCCCCGCTATTGAGAGGAAGACAAACCAAATACTATAAAGGGAAATCCCTGCCTTTAAACAGTTGGCCCGCTGCCTTTGTGCGGCATCGCCCCCCTCGACAGGTCCCGAACCGGGGGGGGCCTCACGCTCAAAGTACTAACTGCCGCGGGTGCTGGGGGAAGGTGGGGGGTTTGGAGCAGTACCCAGCTCCACAGCCGTAACCTAAGTCGGATTCACTAATGACAGCTTTCCTTTACCCGCCTGGGGTGAGGAGGGCAGTCACCCACAGCAGCAGCAGCAGACAAAGGGGCATTCCCCCGACCAACAGGTTTTTGGCCTACCCTTGGGCAGCACTCTGCCACCCCAGTTAGAAGATCCGCTGGACCACTTTGGGGACCAAACTGGATGTGTGGGCCCCAAATTGCCGAGTTTTTCAGTTGGGGAAACTGTTCCCCGCCCGGCCCCCGTAGTGTGGCACAGAGCGGGGGTTCCTGGGGGCGGGGGCCATCGTTACCCCCAAGGGGAACCCCCTTGTCCACGGAAAGTTTAACGACTGAAACCTTTTTTCAAGATGAATCAGGCGTGGATCGGGCCCGGATTTCCACACACCAATGCCTTAGGCGTCAGTCCTTTGGGGGAAACTACCTGCCTCAGCCAAATATTCTAAAGCCCGGCCCCCCGCCTGAAAGCCACACAACCTCTGATAGTTTTTTTCCATCTGCCTACCACCGTCTTTACCAGGACTGGGTATTCGCCACCCACCCCCAACACTCCCGTCATTGTGCCAAATCTATGTCTATCTGCTGCTGCGGTTTCTGTTTCCGTACATCCAACCCGGGGCATTGGCCACTTTTGCGGGCCCGGGACTTTTTTGCCCCCAAACCCCCAAAAAAGTCATTTTGCCACTCTCTGACCTCAAGCGTTTTCTCCTGTCATCACCTCCACTCTCTGTCATTGTGCCACTGCCTGACCCCTTGCTGCCCGCCCCCGGACCAACCCCCTCCTCAGGGCATTTTGCCGCTCTGTGGCCTAATACTATTTTTCCACCTGCAGAAATGGGAAAAATTTTGGTTTAGGAAAAGGGTTCTGCTTGACTCCTGTCCCTGCCCCCCACAATGTGTCATTGTGCCACTTTCCCGACCCCATGCTGCTGCCCCTGGCTGCTGCCGTGCCCCCCCACTGGGGGCCTACTCCTGTTTTTGCCCCCTCCAAATTTGTCCCTTGGCCCCTGTCTACCTCAGCTGCTGTGTGGGTGCTGCCGGGGCCCTTTCCAAAACTGTGTCAATTTTTGCCCCTGTCTGACCTTATGCTGCTTTTTCCGGGTTTTTTTTTTCCCGCCGTGCCCTCCCCCACTGTGTCATTGTACCACTCTTTGGCCCACTCCTTTTTTTCCAGCTCCAAATTTGTCAATTTTGGCCCCCTGCCTTTACCTCATGCTGCTTTCCCCCCCCGTGACCCCCCACACTGTGTCATTGTCCCCCTCCCGCGGGCCCGGGACTTGGTTTTTTCCACTTCCAAAATGTCATTGTGCCACGGTCCCGACCTCATGCTGCTGTGGCTGCCGCCGTCACCTCCCACTCGTTCCCCTAATGTTTTCCCCCCTTAGCTCTCAGTTTGTTTTTTTACCCCTTGTGCTGCCATGCTTTATCACTACGTTTTCCCGCTTTAGTTTTTTGGTCCCGTTTTTTCCCCCCAAAATGCCCAGGCATTTTTTTAGTGAAAACATTCTAAGAGCGGCCGGGAGTCAAAGGGGCATACTAAAACACAACATTTTTATGAAGACCAAACCAAGCTCCCTCTGCTAATTTTTAACATGGCACAACGTTCTACAGCACCCTCAGGCTCTGGGGAGCCTGGGAAAAACTGTTTTTTAACCCTGATTTCCCTGCCCAAGTAAATTTTGGAAAGGAAACGAATTTTTTTCGGAAAAAATTTGGCGAAAATGACCGAAAAAAACCCAATTTTTTAGAAATTCGGGCCCCCTCTATTCAAAACCCCCCCTTTAAAAAAATTTTTCCCTATTTTTAAAAAATTTCAGCTACAAACTTTTCAAAATTTTTTTAAATTTATATTTTTTTAAATGATAGAGCAAACCCCAAAGTAGCAATTATTTTTGAAAGTGTAAAGAAATGACTCTAAATTTAAAAAGCAAAACAAAAGGCCCAGGGGTTTCCCCTTTAGGACTGCAAAAAGGTGGGAAAATTTGTTTCCCCAGACAAAAAAAAGCCAATCTAGATATAAAATACCGTCAGATTCTGTTATACAAATTTGACCATATTTTACAAACGGGTTTTTGTTTTTTAAAAGGGTTGGGTTTTTTGGGCAGTTTTCGGCCAGCCCCTTTAAAATTTCAAAACCGACCTCCCAAAATTCCCAAACTGTGTAGACTACAGTCGGATTTTTGGGGGATTTCCAAATACTGAATTTTTCTTAAAAAAACCGACTGAAACCCCCGCCCGTTTACCTTTGTCCCTGTACTTCACAAGCTATACCCCTGCCTACTAGGGTTATTTAGTATGGGCAAAAGACATCTTGTCTCATTCTATATACTATGGGCCTCATGTATAAAAACTGTCTAGGTCAAAGACTTTCCTTGTTGCCCATAATAACCAATGAGAGCACCCCTCTCATTTCATATAGTGCTCTGAAAAAATGAAAGGCCCTAAAAGTTTTCTATTTGTTCTATAGTTGTTAAGGGAACACTTTTATACCCTACTCATGTAAAATTGACACCCATGGGAATTTTCTTTGTGGGAGGGGAAGGGTAAAGCATGAACTCTATTTGGAGCTGTTTAGTCCCCGCAAATGGCAAAAAACAATTTTGTTCGAAATTTCCCAAATGTTCCTTTTTTAATATTTTTTCATTCTTTTTTTTCCTTTTGCCCCACAGTATTAAATATTTATAGCCATTGTTTTCTCATCCTAGCTAGTCCAATACCAATCCTAACAAAGTCAATAATTACAATATGACTGCCTGCCTTCACTACTTCTTTCCTTACAGTATAACAGGAGAGATGTCTGCTAACAAACAAACCAGGTTATATATTATTTCCTAAAATCACATTTTAATACTGCTTGTGTGTTTTCTATGCAGCGTTTTCATTTTTTCCCCCATGCTAATTACATCAGTGCTTTCTAATGTATGTATCATTCAGCTGTTTGTGTGCATATTTTCATCGACTTTTATTAATAGTGACATATGATCTCTTGAAAAATATTAACAACACCTCTTACCATCTGTTAACAAAAGGCTTTCTATATACATCTTGTGTGGGAGGCAGCAATTTCAAGGTAATCTGTTTGTTGAGAGCAGCAGTTTCTTTGACTGCAGAAGTACTTCTCAATTTGCTTCTTCTGTTCTGCTCTTGCTTAGAAATTTATTGTGCTGCTTTTATCTTTTAACTTAATTAGAAATGCATATGCATGAGAATATTGCAACTCCATGTTTTAAGTTTTACACCCTGAATTTACATGTTAAAAGATAACCTATACCTCCCAATGTTTCCGGATAATGTGCTACAGTCTCAGATTCATATTTAATTGCTTGTGCATCTGCGGGCCGCACAAACAGTTAATCTATGCTTGCCTACTCTCCCACACTGGCGAAAGACACCTGGGAAGCAAGATGAGACACTTACCTGATGTCACTGACAGCAAGTGACCCACCCCTGCAGCTGTACTATAAAGCTTATTCTGCCTCTAGGGTGGTAAGTGATCCTTCTAACCCCCTCACAGTCTACCCAGCTTTTCAAAACGCTGCATAGGCTATCCAGTGCCTCGAAAAGCTGGTTGATATCCCCCACAGCAGGCACCCAGCTGTGTCTGCTGTGAGGGATGTCACCCAGCTTTCCCAGGTGCTGAATAGCCTATCCAGCATCTGGGAAATCTGGGTGATGGCTCATTCTTTGCTGCAGGAACCTACCTTTCCTATGATAGGAAAGTGGGTTGCTGAGGGGGATGTGGCATCACCCAGCATTCCTGGATGCTGGGTAGCCTATATATAACTATATATAGTGCTATATTTGGAACTGATAAATTTGAAAGTGATATCATCTGCGGAAATATGACAGAAATGGGACAGAAGTGGACAGAAGGGGGCTAGGAGGATCGCCTCTTGTACGAGTAATTGGTCTTTTTTAAAATACACCTTACTCACCATGCTCACTATTGCTATCTACCTTGCAGCCATCTGCCTTATCCATTTCAGCTCCTCCCTCCTTCCCTCACCTATGTATACATCCCAAACACTATTTTCCTTTTTAACTAGCCCAAATCACTCGCTTTCATAGTGTCACACAAACGCCGTTCATATAAATCACTGAACCATCTACTGTCACTTCATTCCCCTGCTTCTCACTGCAGGGGACATATCACCTAACCCTGGCCCACCCTCCTTTACTACTCATCCCACCTCCTCTTTTACCTCCCATAGAAACCCTGCTAACCTGCTTGCTATCCGTTGTACGTCTTTTCCTTCCCCTGTTAAGTATGCATTGTGGATCTGCTGATCTGTCTATAACAAACTCACTGCTGTTCATGACCTGTTCCTCTTTAACACCCTCAACCTGCCAGTTCTCACAGAAACTTGGCTCCAGCACTCTGACACCGCTTCCCTTGCTGCTCTTACCTATGGTGGCCTACACTTCACCCACACCTCCAGACCTGAGAACTGGCATGGTGGAAGAATTAGCATAATTCTTTCTCCACACTGCACTTACATGGTCATTCCTAAAGTGTCCTCTCTCACTTTCCCCTCCTTTGAGGTCCACACCCTCTTTTGGCCATTTTCTTAGAGTCGCGGTTGAGTACAGACCCCGCCAATTTCTGGATCATTTTGCTGCATGGCTCCCTCATTTCCTTTCTATTAAAATGCCCACTCATAATGAGTGATTCAAGATCCCCATTGACAACCCCATGTCTCCTTCCACTTCTCAGTTTCTTTCACCAACATTCTCTTGGCCTCTGCAATTTACAGACTCTCCGAACCACAAGGATGGGGACTCTCTTGATCTGGTCTTCTGTCGTATTTCCTCAATTTCTAACTTTACTTATTCTCTTTATGTGCTCTCTGATCACAACCTTACCGCCTTCACTATCACTAATTCTCAGCCTTCTCTGGACACACCTGCCCATCACACATTCATAAATATCTGCTCCTTTAACCCTCAGGAACTCATAGACACCACACAGTCCTCACTGTTCCCAATCTCCTGTCCTGACCTGGCTGTCAAACAATACAACAAAACTCTCTCAACCACCCTGAACATACTGGCACCATTCACACACCGCACCTCTAGAGTCAGACACCAGCAGGCTTGGCAAACACCCCAGACTCGCTTTCTGCAGCGATATTCCAGGTGTGCTAAACGGCTGCGTAGAAAGTTAAAGCCAGCTGCAGACTTTCTCCACTACAAATTCATGCTCAAGACGTACTGCACCACCCTTCACTGAGCCAAATAAGAACATTTCACCTCCTTCTTCTCAACAGTACACAACTACCCAAAATGACTTCCATTTTATGTGCTGCGGGATGAACAAAAATCTTAATTCTGTTATTGTTTTTTTGGGGGGGGGCGATTACGGCGTTCACCTTACGGGTAAATTAACATGACAGATTTATAGAGCAGATGATACCAAATATGTGTACTTTATTTATTTTTGATCTTGTTTGGGGCGATTGCTGTTTGTAAAGGGGAAAAGGGCGGTGTACGTGTTTTTTATTTTATTTTTCGTGTTTGTGTTTTACTTATTTTTCACTTTTCTTTTAATTTTCCCCATAGGGGAGTGGAATGAGTGATCTTCAGATCTCTCATTCAATAGGAATCAATACATAGCTTGTTGCTGTGTACTGGTTCCTATGGCAACTGTCAGTCATGGCCACAGGGCACGGCCGGGCATCGTGACGTCACAGATAACCTGGAAGGCATTTTTTGTCTTCCGTGCTGTCTGTCAGCACACAGCAGCCGCACGGATTGTGCACGATCGTGTACTGCTGTCGCCGACAGAGACGCTGGAGAAGATCGCTCCTCTTGCGTCTCCCTTAGTTATTGCGACCTATCGGTCACGATAATTAAGGGGTTAATGCCCCCCCCCCGCCTTGGAATGATCTCCGGTCAGGGCCGAAGCTGCGGGATGTCAGCTGTAATATACAGCTGACATACCGCGCCGATCGCGCGAACTCTGCTTAAGAGTTCGCGCTATCCTCAGGACGTATGCATACGTCCAGGTGCGTTAACCCCCTAACGACCTGGACGTATGCATACGTCCTAGGTCGTTAAGGGGTTAATAAAATGGTCAATGAGGGCTGGTGTTGGGGAGTGTTTATGTAAATAAAGTGTATATTCTGGTGTTTGTGTTTTTTTATTATTTTATTCCAGTGCAAGTAATACAGATGTCGGACAGACACCTTTCCATCACTATTGCTGGGGCTTGGTGTCAGCCAGTGGTGTTTTTCATCATGCCAGGGCTGACTCTAACCCCCTGTGAGGAAAATGGCAAATTTACTCAGTGTACAGGATTGCAAAAGTCACCCAAGCTCCCCCATTGTGCAACATTGAGGAAGTCATCAATTAGGCAAACGGCACATGTCTCCAATTTAGATGCAAGGCCTGATTGCTTCCAAGCCAGATAGGAGACCATCCCAGCAGGGAGTCTAAGACTCAAACAAATTATTATTTAACTTTGTTAGCACCTGGCCAGGGCTAGAGTCCCAGACCCAAGCATCAAAGAGATGGCCCAGCCACAGCGGTGACAAAATTTCTTAAGGAATTATGGGAGAACCGTGCATCACAGGCACACCACAGTTTCATATTTACAAATAAGAACAATCCCAAACGTATAGCTGTCACTCCCGCTTTTATAGGGCACATGGGAAGGGAGAAACCAAAGGCTGGCACAAGGAACGAAGCACCAACCTAGGGTTTGGTACCCAGTCGTAGTTTAGGCCCATCCGGTTCTGATGGTACCACTGACTTAACTCTGTTCCAATTCTCTGATAGTACATGATCCATTTTGTGTCCAAAGTCAAAACCAGCATGGCCAGAGAGGAAGGAGAGGGTAGACCATCCCAGGGGCATTAGAAGGTGTGACAGGAAGTATGAAGGGGGTTTGACGTGGGATGTCCCAGTACTGCTTTACGTCTAAACCCAACTGGGCCCAGTGTCGTTCCATTGGGAAGGGGTTACGTCAAGCGTATCAGAGCTTCCAGAATTAACAGGCTGCAGTCACCCCTTCGTATACCAGCACAAGGCCAACCTAAGGTAAATATACACTGCCTCTTTGTCTATAATTAGAAATGAGCGAGCAGTAAAAAGTTCTAGTTCGATTAAAACGTCGAACTTTAATGTGTTCGGTTTGTTCGGTTTGAGGTTCTATTCGAAATAGAAGTCGATCCCCATTAAAGTCAATGGGAGAAGATGTTCTGGTTCATTTTTATATCTATACAGGTGAGGAGAAGCTGTAATTACCATACGTAACAGTAAACTGGGTATGTGGCACAACTTAGTGAAGAAAATTTGGCTCTAAGAGTGAGAGAAAAAAATTGAGAGGCTAAAATACTTCATTCCTTTCCATGGCTAACTGAAAAGATGAGGACAGTTTGCAAGCAAGGGCGTAGCTAAAGGAGGTGCAGCGGTAGCCTGCATCCTGAGGGGGCCCAAAAGCCCCTTTGACACATAAGAGATTTGGAGACAGTGTGTTATACAATTACTGAACCCCCAAAACTGCAAAAACTGAACTTTTGGGCACTGAGTACGATTTAGCACTCTGTATAATATATATCCATGTATTTGAGAGTTAGGCGTTATGTGAGCCTGCAAATGTCACCAAATAACAGCTTCTGGGTGTGGGAAAGATGCAGCCAGCAATACTAAACTCCCTAACTATTGATGTCAATGGAGAGGGAAATACTATCTAACTAACTAAAAGCAGTCTGTACAGTACAAAGAGTGAGCTGAAAATGGTGTGCACAAGGCAATACAGTGAAATATAAATAACATGGTCACGTGATTTTAGCAGCCAATGAGAGCCCTACACCTCAGCGATGTCATTTTTGAACTTCTCTGTGCTCTGCAATGATTGGATGGCAGCCAAGGTGATTGGATGGCCGCCAAAAAGGCCACTGAAAATTAAACTGAAAATGGCGTTTCGAACCAGAACTAGAACTTTACTCGAACGAACAGTAAAATGTTCGGTGCAGTTTGGTTTGAGTTCTAAAAATTCAAGAAGTTCTACTACAACATAACTTTTCTAGAACAGTTTGATCAACACTATCTTTAACAATATACGTACTTGCACCTCTGACAAATATCTGTATAGTTATACCCCTATATATATTGTTTCCCTTACAAGGCGATTAAATCTTTAAACTTTAATCCTGAGCGGGTCTGTTGTCTTGATCACCGATCTCACGTGTCCGTTTTTCTCGGTCTCTAATATATCGCTACCTGGGCTGGTTCCTGGCCTTGTTATAAGTCTGTAACGGACCAGTCTTATAACTAACGAGGAACTGGTGGCTGTCTACCGGGCTGGCAGAGTTCTGTGAGTAAACAGAACTCTCCCAGCCCTTCAAGGTTGTAGGCTAGTGGGGTATCCTCTCGCAAACCCTTGGTCTTCCTGTGCCCATGTGGACAGGAGTTAACTGTGAAACTGTATTGGGCTAACCTTGCGTGCCTCTAGGGGGAGTGCAACGTCACGATACACCCCAAGTCAGACCAGTCAACCCTCAAGTGGACGCGGGCTTTTCCTGACACCTCCTCTCACCACTATCCCAGTATCCAATTCACCAGGGGTACTAGAAGTAGCAAGGTTACCGTCAGAAGTTGATCATCTAATGTGATGATCTGCTTCTCGGGTGGCTGCAGGCTATTACTTTTAGAATGGCAACAGCCAAATATCCATTGACCTTCCCATCCTGATAGTGTCAGGCTGAATTTGTCACTTTTACCTTGGTTGGTTACGAAAAATGGAGGATAACCCACATATTTGTTTTATTTTCTTTTGATTTTACAATTGTTTGTTTCTTTTCAGCTCTTCGACATTGGGTCCCATCCCATTTTTGATAACCAGCCACAGCAAAACCAACAGCATCTGCTTGAAGCTATCAGGATGGACAGGTCCATGGATATTGATCCCTACTCATCCTAAAAATACCAGCCTATAACCACCCCAGAAACAGATGACCACACTAGTTGATCCACTTCAGACAGTAACCTGAATCTTTCCAGTAACCCTGGTGCGTTGGGTACTGGGATATTAGTTAAAGGGGGTAGTGTTAGTCTTAGGGTGACAAAAAAAACTGCACTGGCTGAAACCATGCCCCAGAGAGGTGACACCTCCATTACTAACACTGAAATATATTAATTAAGAAACACCACAAAAAACTTTTAAAAAAACTTTATTTAAACAAACACTCCCAGACAATATACCTTGTTTCCCCCGAAAATAAGACACCCTCGAAAATAAGACATAGTGCATTTTTAGTTATGAAATTCAGAGTTTGGCTGCTGATGCTGATGTTTGTGATGAAATCACTACAGTATATTAATACATGTTGATGTTTTGTTCAACAATAAATGTGAATTATTGTTCATAGAAAAAAAAACATCCCCTAAAAATAAGTCTTAGATCGTCTTTAGGAGCAAAAATTAATATAAGACACTGTCTTATTTTTGGGGAAACAGGGTACCTTGTTGAAAGCAAATGACTAATCAGAGAAGACGTCGCCTGTGAGTTACTGAATGTATCTGCAATATTTTCACTTACATGTCTATATAACTGCTTTCCACCACTACTGTACAGTGGAAAAATTGTTCCTAATTTAATAGTTTATATTCAGGAACAGTATGGTGGTATTATTCAGTCACTATGTGGTAGCATCTGGTCCTGGTGTGGTGGTATTGTTTGTTTCTTGTATAGTGATATTAATGGTATTGTGCAATATTATTTGGTAACTGCATAAAGATGTCGTAGCTTAATAAAGCTTTTCAGCTGTTGATCGGGTTTTCAAATTAAAAAGCAGCTGAAGGTAAAAAAATATCCAGGATTTATTCAATGCAAGCACTGGAGACACACAAAGCATATTACATTGCATATACAGGATGTCTGCCCCCCCCCAATCCCAGTATTTCCTGACTTTTTATAACGTTCCTCCTTCTGCATGAATACATGTGCCAATCAGTCTTTACTTGAAAAAACTATCTAATTTCCTATACGTTGGTTTTAAAGTTTACATTTAAATATGGACCCACCTCTTACTGAGTCTATTGAAACAAAGAAATCTTGTTGATTCAATAGGGCTATACCTCCAGGCCATATGTTTCCAATTATTGGAGGAAGGGGTGGGGGCATGTCTATTAACATTCCAAAGACCTGAGTGTTTCAAACTTTGAAGAAAAGCACACAAAGAGTATATACAAATCATATCAATATAAAACTATAGATATTACCCTCACAAAGATGTATAACTATGTAGCGGTGTCATCCATATAACATTGTCTTGAAGCTATTTGTATGTATTTATTTGTATAAAATCTGTTGTTTTATAAAGATACATCTTTAAAGACCCAAGTATTGCCACTGTTGTGTTGTGTTGGCTGGTCTGCTGCAGGAAGCTCGACATGACTGAGTGTGCTCGGATGTGGTTACAGGTGTGGTCCAATGTGATGTCATGTGCTTGGGTGTGCGTAACCTGGTGTAATGTAATGTAATTGGATGTGGTCATAAGCGTGATCTGAGGTGTCCCCTTTTTTTACTCGCTAAATGTTAGGAGATATGGATAACCCATTAGCTCTCCTGACTATGTAAGTATATACTTGCATTGCCCATAAAATGATCATGCATAAGCAGCTGATTTCAGAATTCTGCATGGTTTCATTCTTCAGTTAGGCTTGATTCACAGTATTTGAGTCTACAATCAGATGTATACATTGGAAGAATTACACAACTTACACCTGTGAAAAAAGTGTGACATGTCACCAAAAGGCTCTCACAGCAAAACAGTTAAACCCTGCAGTATACAGCTGATAAAAGGTATAATGATGTTTGGCATTTGCTTTGAATAGATCTCAAATGCTACAGGGTGATTAAACTGAGTTCAGCTGAATTATTTCTGTGCCCCTTGTGGCAGAGCAACCTCAGGCGGTCACATGTCTCTGCTACTGTGTGGTCTTAGGCAGGAGACCATTAGGAGATGTGCCACCGAGGACTTGGCCTCAATGGGGAAAAACCAGTGCTATTTGGTTGGTAACCAATGGTTACTGACACTTGATAGTGGTAGGATAACTGCTTTGCTTTTTATAAGGGCTGGCTTTTCTGGAACGCTATAGCGTTGGGTGGAAGGCTGTTCCCACATTCCAGGCAAGCTTTTATCAGATCTCTAGAGGCCTTAAAAACCTCTTACTCCAGGTGATTAGGGGGTGTGGTTTGCTACCTAGTGTGTAGAGCAACAAAGATGCTGAGGAGAGGCTCTTATCGCGCGAGGCTTGAGCGAAGCTAGACTGTATGGTGCTGGTGGTGCTGGACAATAGGTCCAGACTATGATAGAGAGGGTCTCCTCCATGTATAGCTAGTGGCCAGATGGCCAAGGTTTTTGTGTATATTTTGTTTGTTCCTGCACCTTTTTTTTGTGTTGAATGAATGAAGTTGGCTGAGGGCAGTTTTCGACAGAAACCGTGTTGGTCCGTGTGACATATGTGCCATAACCATTTACCAAAGACGGCGATCCGTCAGCTGAGTAACCCCTGAGATGGTCCAAGATGGTAGTTGGACGAGAATAAGTCACACATCCTGTACATGATATTTAGAGATTTTCTGGTGACTTATATGATGAGACTGGTGCAAGGCAAATGTGGTTCCAGTCTTCAAAAAGGGTTCTAAGTCTTCCCCAGGTAATTATAGACCAGTAAGTTTAACATCTTTTGTGGGAAAACTGTTTGAGGGGCTCTTAAGAGACTATATACAGGAATATGTGGTTGAATATAACATTATAAGTGATTGCCAGATAGGTTTTTTTTAAGAACAGTAACTGTCAGACCAACCTGGTTTGTTTTTATGAAGAAGTGAGTAGAGATCTTGATAGTGGGTCAGCTGTGAATGCAGTGTTTTTAGACTTTGCAAAGGTTTTTGAAACTGTCCCTCATAAGTGTCTGTTAGGTAAATTAAAGTGTATTGGGTTAGAAATAATAGTGTGTAATTGGATTGAAAGCTGGCTATTGTATTGTACTCAGAGAGTGGTGGTAAAAGACTCCTAATCTGAATGGTCCCCGTTTATAAGTGGTGTACTCCAAAGCTCAGTACTTCGTCCTCTTTTATTCAATGTGATTATTAAAGATATGGGGGAGGGTATTACTAGCACTGTTTCTTTTTTACAGATGATACCAAGCTATATAGTGTAGTGACATCTATGGAAAATGTTCGTAATATTGCAAGAATACCTGGACACACTGAGTGTTTGGGCATCCACTTGGCAAAAGAGGTTCAATATGAATAAAAGTTCTTCATCTAGGTACTAAAAATCTACAGGCATAATATGTAATAGGGGGTTAGAAAAATGGGAGAATCACTTGTTGAGAAGGATCTAGATGTACTTGAAGATGTAACAGTCCCGGTCATAGAAGTGGATCCTCTGGACCACCGCAAGCGATGGTGTAAGCCACGCCAGGGAGCGGAGTCTAAATAGGTCCCGGTTTTCACCAGAGCCCGGCGCAAAGCGGGATGGACTTGCTGTGGCGGGAGTCTACCAGGTCGCTACCCCTGTTGCGACTTGCTTGCGGTGGCAGCCGAGGTATAGCGTGGTACAGAATCGTAAGGCAGGCTCGTAGTCGGGGACAGGCAGAAGGTCAGGACAGACAGCAGAGGTTCGTGGTCGAGGACAGGCAGGAAGGTCAGGGCAGGCGGCAGAGGTTTGTGGTCAGGAGACTGAGGCAAACGGTACGGGACACGGAAGATCAGAACAAGACTTTCAGGAAACGCTTTCTCTATAGGCAAAGGCACTAAAGATCCGGCAGGGAGTGGGCGGAAGTGCCCAGGTAATATAGAGGCAGCACCTTGCAATTAGCCAATTACCGGCACGCTGGCCCTTAAAATTACACAGAGCCGGCACGCGCTCCCTAAAGCACGGGGACACGCGCGCCGAGCAGCAGGAGGCCGCTGAGAGACTGGAGCGTGGCCGGGGGAGTACCGGCGCGCAGGGGGACGAGTGCACCCGTCGCCCAACACCCGGGCAGCAGCGGCACTCGCCCCAATATCGGGGTCACCAGCCGAGCTGCGCCGGCGCCCGCAGCCCGAGTTGCGGACTGCGGCGCCGTTCGCAACAGTACCCCTCTCCCCCTTAGCCCTCCCCTTCTCCCTGGCCTGGAGGAACTTCTGCACCAACTCACGGTCCAGGATGTTGTCCTCCGGCTCCCATGATCTTTCTTCAGGCCCAAACTCCTACCAGTCAATAAGGAAATGCCGCTTTCCCCTGATGGTCTTCATATCCAGAATTTCTATTACAGGGAAGATGTTGGTGGACTCCGCTTCGGAAGACGGAGGAGCAATCCTCTGGGAAAAGGTTCAGTACCACAGGTTTCAACAAGGAGACATGAAAGGAGTTGGGAATTCGCATGGTGGGTAGGAGCCGGAGTTTATAGGCATCCGGGTTGATGCGACTGAGTACTTCAAATGGTCCTACATAACGGGGACCCAGTTTGTAAGTGGGGACCTTGAGCCGGATATATCTGGCCAAAAGCCACACCTTGTTGCCAGGGGAAAAAACTGGGGAGGGTCTTCTATTTTTGTCCGCTTGGACCTTCAAGCGTGCAGGCGCATGTTGCAGAGACTGGCGCGTCTGATTCCAAATGGTCAGCATATCTCGGACCAAAGTATCTGCTGACGCCACCTCAGACGGAGAAGACAATAGTAACGGGGCGGGGATACTGGCCATACACAACGAAAAATGGAGCGGTACCAATGGATTCCGAATCCAGGGAGTGATATGAAAACTCTGCCCAAAGAAGGAAACTGGCCCAGTCATCCTGTCGGGCCGAGACAAAGTGCCGCAAATAGCCCTCCAAGATTTGATTGATCCTCTCCACTTGTCCGTTCGTCTTCGGGTGGTAGGCCAAGGAGAAATCCAGGTTCACCTGCAACCGAGAGCAGAGAGCCCGCCAGAACCTCAACACGAATTGAAGCCCCCCGATCGAAGACAATATGCTGGGAAAGTCCATGTAGACAGAAGATGTGGAGAAAAAACTGGCTGGCCAAATGAAGAGCAGATGGTAGACCTGGCAAAGGGATAAAGTGCGCCATCTTCGAAAAACGGTCCGCAACCACCCAGATGACCCTGTTGCCCGAAGAGGGAGGAATATCCGTGATGAAATCCATCGCCACATGAGACCAAGGGGTCCGGGGATGGGCAGAGGCTGGAGCAAACCCGCGGGTTTGTGGCAAGGGGTCTTGTTACAGGCACAAGTAACGCAGGACTTCATGAATTCCTTGACATCTCTCGCAAGCTCTGGCCACCAGTAAAAACGCGAGATTAGGAGGAACGATTTGCATGCTTCTGGGTGACCGGCCACTAGAGAATAGTGTCCCCATTTCAAAATTCTCCTGCGGAGCGCAGGACGGACGTAAGTCTTCCCTAGAGGCACCTTTCGAAGATCCACCGGAGCCGCAGCGATCAAGCGTTCGGTGGAAATTATATGCTGGGGCACGCCCTCCTCCCAAAACACATCGGAGAGCGCATCGGCCCTGATGTTCTTCTCTGCCAGTCAAAAATGTATCTGGAAGTCGAAGCTCGAGAAGTAGAGGGACCACCTGGCTTGACGTGGATTGAGGCGTTGGGCCAATTGGAGGTACTGAAGATTTTTGTGGTCGGAGTAAATGGTGATGGGATACCGAGCTCACTCCAGAAGATAACGCCATTCCTCTAAGGCCAGCTTGATAGCCAGCAACTCCCGATCTCCGATGGTGTAATTCTTCTCCGCTGGGGAGAAGGTCTTGGAGAAGAAGGCACAGGTGACCATCTTGCCCTTAGGTCCCTTCTGCGTGAGAATTGCGCCTGCCCCGACCGAGGAGGCATCCACCTCCAGGAAGAATGGCTTCTCTGTATCAGGTCTGGTCAGGACGGGCGCGGAGGCGAATGCTGCCTTAAGCTGAACGAATGCCTTTTCGGCCTCTGACGGTCACTGCCTAGTGTTGGAGTTCTTTTTAGTAAGTGCTATAATAGGCGCCACCAGTGTAGAGTAGTGCAGAATAAACTGTCGATAGTAATTAGAGAAGCCCAAGAAGCGCTGTATGGCTCGTAGACCCACTGGCCTAGGCCACTGCAAAACGGCCGACAGCTTGGCAGGATCCATCTGTAACCCTCGGTCCGAGATGACGTAACCATGGAACGGGAGGCTGGTCTGGTGGAAAAGACATTTCTCTAATTTGGCATAGAGGGGCTTGGCATGTAGTCACTCCAACACATGGCGGACATGGGAGCGATGAGTCTCCAAATCAGCAGAAAATACCAAGTATAGAGGAGATCCTGGAATATATAATTTACGAATTCTTGGAAGACTGCTGGGGCGTTGCACAGATCGAAGGGCATGATGAGGTACTCAAAGTGACCATCCCGTGTGTTAAAAGCAGTCTTCCACTCGTACCCCCAAATGCGGATGAGGTTGTAGGCCCCTCGCAGGTCAAATTTGGAAAACATCTTTGCTACACGAAGACGGTCAAACAGTTCTGTGATCAATGGCAAGGGATAGCGGTTCTTCAAAGTGATTTTATTATGTCCCCGATAATTGATACAAGGCCGCAGGGAGCCATCTTTCTTCTGCACAAAGAAAAATCCAGCCTCCGCCGGAGAGGAGGACTTTCGTATGAAGCCCTTCTGGAGGTTTTCCTGAATGTAGGTCGACATGGCTTGGGTTTCCAGCACCGACAGTGGGTAGACCCTGCCCCTGGGAGGACTGCGCATGACCTTGCCTGTCTTCCAATTGAGTGTAGGGGCATGGTGCTGCAGCCACGGAAGCCCCAACAGGATCGCTGAGAAAGATCGAGACAGCACGTAGAAGGAGATCTGCTCCTTGTGCAAGACGCCCACGTGGAGGCTCCCCTGTGACCGAGGATATCACCAACGGCTTCTCCAGTCTAACCACTGGAAGCTGATACCTAGACACCAGGGTGGCATGGATGAAATTCCCGGCGGAACCGGAGTCCAGGAAAGCAGGAACCTGGAATATAAGTCCCGAGTCAGTCCTGATCTCCACCAGCATAGTAATGTGCGGAGAGGATGAGTTCTCACCTAGGGATGCCTCCCCAACATGGCCTAGGTGCGGGCGTTTCCCGGACGTTGGGGGCGAAGCGGACAGCTCCTCTGAAAATGATCCGGGCTGGCGCAGTACAGGTACAACTTTTCTGCATGCCGACGTTATCCAACTCCTGTTCAGAAATGTGGGCCTGATCCACCTGCATGGGCTCTTCCCCAGACGGTAAAGGAAGCAGCAGTAGAGGCCTCTGGAACACCGGAGCCAGGCGTGGCAGACGGCGGGGTCGCGCCAGGTCACGATCTTGGCACAGCTCTTCTTGCCTCTCAGCGAAGCGCACGTCTATGCGGGTGGCCAGGTGGATCAATTCGTGGTGCACAGGGCAGCGTCATTCCAAGACAGCTCTGATGCCAGGGTGCAAAATTGTACCGCATAATCTCCGACCGAGGAATCGCCCTGGCGCAGGTTCAAAAGTAACAAATGAAGCATGGTTCCTAATGGAGTTAGTGGCGTCGCCGTAGCGAGGGCGTGCACGGGAGGAGGTGGAGGCTGCTGCTAGGTGGTGACGAGCTGCTGCATCATGGTGGTCAGTTGATCCAGCTGTTGCGCCTGCTGAGCCAGCTGCTGAAACTGTTGGGCAACCACGTGAGAGAGGTCCGCCACACTGGGCAACAGTACCTTGGCGGGATCCATGGCCGGATCTTACTGCAACAGTCCCGGTCGTAGAAGTGGATCCACTGGACTACCACAAGCGATGGTGTAAGCCACGCCAGGGAGTGGAATCTAAGTAGGTCCTGGTTTTCACCAGAGCCCACCGCAAAGCGGGATGGACTTGCTGCGGCGGGAGTCTACCAGGTCGCTTCCCCTGACGCTACTTGCTTGCGGTGGCAGCCGAGGTATAGCGTGGTACAGAACCGTAAGGCAGGCTTGTAGTCAGGGATAGGCAGAAGGTCAAGAAAGGCAGCAGAGGTTCATGGTCGAGGACAGGCAGGAAGGTCAGGGCAGGCGGCAGAGGTTCATGGTCAGGAGACGGAGGGAAACGGTACGGTACACGGAAGATCAGAACAAGACTTTCAGGAAACGCTTTAACTATAGGCAAAGGCACTAAAGATCTAGCAGGGAGTGGGCGGAAGCACCCAGGTGTTATATAGGCAGAGCCCGGCAATTAGCCAATTACCGGCGCGCTGGCCCTTTAAATTTCACAGAGACGGCACGCGCGCACCCTAAAGCACGGGGGGGACGCGCGCAGCGCGAGCAGCAGGGAGGCTGCTGAGAGACTGGAGCGCAGCCCGGTGATTAACGGCGCGCAGGGGGACGACGTGCGGCCCATCGCCGAAACCGGGCAACGGCGGCACTCGCCCAGTAGGCGGGGCGAATTGAGAGTTCGAAACAGTTGATATTGATTACTGAAAAAGCATGCAATGCTAATCAGCAGCCTCTAAGGTCAGCAGGATATTGTTGTGTATTAAAAGAGACATGGACTCACAGGACAGAGATGTAATATTACCTCTATATAAAACATTGGAGCAGTCTAATTTGAAATATGCTGTTCAGGTCTGGGATCAAGTTTATAGAAATGATGTAATGGAGCTAGAGAGAATTTGAAGACAAGCAACCAAACTAATAAGGGTTATGGAGCATCTTAGTTATGAGGAGAGGAAAGAATTAAACAACTATGGGAAGACAACTATGGGAAGACATGATTAATTTATTTAAGTATATAAATGGCTTCTTCAAAAAGTATGGGGAAAAGCTATTTCATGTAAGACCCCTTGAAAAGACAAGGGGACATTCCTTTTGTCTGGAGAAAAAAGGATTCAATCTCCAGAAGAGAAAAGCGCTCTTCACCATGAGAACTATAAATCTGTGGAATCGTCTGCCTGAGGAGCTGCTAGTCACAGCAGGAATAGTTGAAGGTTTCAAGAAATGCTTAGACAACCACTCACTACTAAATAATATTAATACTTATGTAGTCATTTAGAATATCTGGATCCAGTCTGTTGGCAACTCTGGGATGAGGAATTAAATCTTCCTTTAGGTCAAATTGGTTCTTGCTTTATGGGTTCCAGTGGGGGAAACTACGTTTAAAAAAACTCCCTATACGCCTCCCTTCATCAACATTTTTCCCCACCATTAGTTGAACTTGATGGACATATGTCTTTTCCATCTGTACTATGTAACTAAAAGAGGCTGGTGCCTGTAATTACGATGTTAAATGGTCAGTGACTGGAAATCAAAGTAAAACAGGCTTTTTGCGCATAGCAACAAATCACAGCACATTCATTTTGAAGAGCCATATTGGAATTTCATACTGTGACAGCGAAGCTTACAAAATAAATCTTGTAAATGTTCTCCGCATAGAAACTGCATTAGACACAATTCTTATAGTAGACATTTGGGAAAAGAACAGAGAAGTGGGGGAAATGGGGAAAAACAAAACAAGGGTAAGGCATTCTTGGTGTAGTAGATCAAACAAATAATTGTAGAGAAACCATATATTAGTTGTGCTCTCACCTATTAGTGTTGTACAGATACTGTACAACACAGTTAAAAGCTTAGTAAGCCTCCAGTAGTCTTGCAGTCCCGTGCAGCTTGCCTCCCCAAGGAGAAATTCTGCTTCCTGTTCAGAATTCCCTTATAGAACTATACAAAAAACTGGAATAAAAATCCCACAGGATAGGGAGCTCTATGGAGCGCACTAGGGCTGGCTAGGAAATAAGTCTGGTCTAAGGAGCGAGTGTGGTTCTCTTAGTGCCAATGTTCTAAAACAGGCGACTGTAATGATGATCTGTAGTCTGTGTGTTCTCTGTAAACTTTTTTGGAATGTTCATGTAATAAAATAAACGTCGCCTGTTTTAGAACATTAGCAATAGGAGAAGCACACTCACTAAATAGACCAGAATTATTCCCTAGCCAGTCCCAGTACGCTCGATAGAGCCCCCAAACTTGTGGGATCTCAATCCCAGTTTTTTGTCAGTTATGTGGTCAGGACTTGGTGCATGAACACGAGAGTAAGGGGGAAAAAGCAGATATATATTTGTAGTCTTTGAAAGTTTAAGTCCCACTTTAGACCAAGAAGATAATCACAACAACGCCAATAAATACCAAAACATAATCATAGATGATAGGCCACTATCACCAATAATCAATAACCCACAAAACTCTACCAGAATCAAATCCAAAATAGACAATTTTATTGAAACATTCTATATAACAACAGAAGATAATCAGCAGCTTAGTTGTGATACTGGGGACCAATTTGTAATGAAACATCAACTTCTAAAAATAATAATATATTGTAGGACGAAGCAATGGGTTTACATGCGTTTTTAAACCTTTTTTCAGCTGTCAGAGAAAACCTTAAAAAGACCATAATAGCTGTGGTTTTAAGGGGGAAACATTTTCTACATATATTGCGTACTTCCATATTGTATAAAAAGTAAAGGTGAAGATTTGTAAGAGGAAGTTATATCCAGTACTTTGCATGAAATATAAGGGCACTTCAGAGATTGTTGCTCTGCACAATACCATGAGCTTGCGTGACTTATTGCTTTCAAGGCCAACATTTCTTTTCATCTGTACAAGATTCATTCATTAATGAAAAATAGCTGTATTTTTAAAGTGCGTTGAGTGAATAACCTGGCATAGCTTCCTGTACTGCTTCCATGCTGCTTTGAATGAATGAAACAAATAATGTTTTTATGGGAGCTTTCAAAGTTACATTTAATGTAAAGTAATAGAAAAATAATAACATTGCTGTAATTTCTTAAAAAAATATATCTTTATGTATTTAAAAATAGATTTCTGTTGTCTGTTCTTTAATTTCAAACAGAACCGATCTTCTAAAAAATCTGGCACATAGGTAAGTCAGGCATTTTGGAAGGTGTAAGTTTCAGCTTTCTATGTGTGCTCAACATATTTAGAAAGAATTAGACCAGATGCATTATAGCCAATACCGAGCTACTGAAACTCTTCAGCAGACTGAGGCACGACTGCAGTCACAGTGCTACAGGCAAGAGGCAGAGACTTTCCAGCAGACCCAAGCCAGTCTTCAGGTTGACCAAGTGTGATATGCTCATCGACAAGCTGCTACTTGGGCTGATATGCATAATACAATTCAAAATCTCAATAAGGTCAATCTTGGTTGCTCCAAATTGGAGAAACAATGCAGACATTGTGGGGCACCTAAAGGAGTTTTCCCACCATAGACATTTATTTACACAGGATATGTGATAAATGTCTAATCACTGGGGGTTCCTTCACTGGGACCTCTGCAAATCATTAAAACTGAGATCTCAAGTACCCTATTTTTCCCCACTGTACTCATAGTAAAGAAGTCTTTGCATGTGGCAAAACATGTGCCCTGCTGCTCCGTTCCAAATCTATGGGACTGATGAAGAGTAGTGTTGACGGATTACGTTGGCTATCGACATCGGGCGATAGTCGATAGGTCGGCCCCATCGATAAGGTTTTCGATAGTCGATAGTCGATCATCTCGATATGACCATTAAAGTCTATGGGCTGAGCGCAACAAAAAACCTTCATTCTTACACCCAAACAGGGCTGGAGAAGCTGGAATTAACAGCACAACAGTCACAATAGGATTACTGCTACATTTAGGCACAACACTTAGGCTATAAAAAAGCCACAGAAAAAAAGTCACACACCATTAAATATCCCTGTTTGTACCACAGCAAGACCCTTCTTAAAACTGCATCACCACAAATTAAAAAGTGCAGAAGGCAGGTTGTAGTATTTTTTGAACCATTCATTTTACTGAACCTGGACATTGAATATCCCTGTCATGGTACGCAGCATGACCCTTAAAAATCTGCATGACCCACAGATAAATAGTTCCGGAAAGAAAGTAGTCTTTGAACCACCATTTTAGTTGAATTGGACATCTAGACAAAACCTGTCCTGGACCGCAGCATGACCCTTAAAAACCTCGTATGACCCACAGATTAAAAAAAGTGCCGGAAAAAAAAGGAGTCTTTTCAACCACCATTTATAGATTTCACTGGACATTTTGACTAGAAACTGTCCTGGACGCAGCATGCACCTTAAACCTGTCTGACCCACAGAATTAAAAAAGTGCCGGGAAATAAGGGAGTCTTTCAACCACTTTTAGTTGTCTGAACTGGGATATTGATAAACCCTGTTACTGGAACGCAGCATGAACCTTTAAACCTGGTCTGACCCACAGATTATAAAAGTTGCCGGGAAAAAGGAAGTCATTTCAACCACCATTTTAGTTGAACTGGACATTAGACTATACCTGTCCTGACCGCAGTATGCCATTAAACCTGTCTGACCCCCAGATTAAAATTGAATAGGATTGCCGGAAAAAGGAGTCTTTCAACCCCCCCAACAAAATTTTTTTTTAAGGGTTTTTTTTGTGATGCTGGACATTGACTATAACCTGTCCTGGACCGCAGTATGGACCATTAAACCTGTTTGACCCCCAGATTAAAAAAGTGCCTGGAAAAAGGAAGGTCTTTTCAACCCACCATTTTAGTTGAACTGGACATTGACTGATACCTGTCTGGGGCCACAGCATGACCAGGGCCGGGAGTGTACAGTGGGTGCGGTGTTCGAGAGCCCAGGCTGGCGGTCCGTCATCTATTAACACGCAGGTTTAAAATGCCCTGATGACGCAGCACGAAAACTGTCGTGCTGAAGCAGAGTGCGGGAAGCGGAAGTGTTTGAGAACTCCAGCTTTCCTCAAGTACTACAAATCATGACCATGGGTAGCGCTTGCCCCTCCGTATGAGTGCGGGACAATTGAGCTTCACTTGAAATTACTGGTGGTTAACGCTTTCCTGTTACACCCAGGTATGCCTTTTTCTTGGCATTCTTTTTCTCATTGTTTTACTCAATGTGCTGGAGGAAATGGTCTCTGTACTTTGTTCTCTGTCCGTGCTCCATACTCCCTGTCCTTGAATAAACCTAATATGGTCAAGTTTTCCTGTACCTCCTTGTACAAAGAGGAATTTTTTTTAACAAGCATTTTGTACATGAAGTTTTTTAGTTGTTTATTTCTAGACAAACAAATTTTTTAAAATAGATGGAATCCCACTATGTCTTTGTTTCTCTTTTTTTTAATTATATTAAAATGGGTTGTTCAATACAGGGATTTGATAGCTATGTTAAAATCTTGCAAAAACAAGTCATTTTGAATATGTGTCCATTAACAGGTCCTACCTATTCTGTTTCTGACAGCACCATTCACCTTGGAGCCACTCTTGACAATTGTGATCAAACAATTGTTGTTAGAAACAAAATTTTTAATAACTAGGACCTGTTAGTATAGCTGATGTCACCAGCAAAATGACCCCAAAAAATCAAAGCATGACCCTTGAGCCACTTTGGACAGTTGTGGAAGAACAATGTCTGTTAGAAGAAACAACATTTTTATATTAGGACCTGTAGTTAGGCATTGTCATCAGCAAATATGCCCCCAAAAATTCAAAAACATGATCCCATGAGCCACTTTTGACAATTGTGAAGAACTCCAAATCTCTATTAGGATAACAACATTTTTTAGAATAAGGACCTTTGTTAGTATTGCTGCATTTCAATGCGAGCATGGACCCAACAATTATTAAAAATGACCTTCTCAGCCACTGTTAAAAATTGTGATGGGAAAATAAATGCCATTAGAAGCACATTTTCTGTTCCAAAGGACCCTGATTATAGCTTTTTTCACAGCAACATGACCCAAAAAATTATAAATATGACCTGCTCAGCACTGTTAAAAATGGTTGAGGGAGAAATGCCACTTAAAAGCCACATTTCTGTTCCAAAGGACCTATATTGCTGTATCCACAGCAAAACATGACCCCAAAAAATTTTAAATATGAACTTTCAGCCACTGTTTAAAAATTGTGAGGCAACATGACCCCAAAAACCTTGACAATGCGAAAAAAATTCTTAAAGATGAAGTGGAAGTAAATGGAATTAATGGATTTGTCATGAAACCTTGGTGTCTTTTACAGTCTCCTCATGCAAACCCAGCAAATGAACTGTTCGGGAACTGAGAATAAAAATTGCAGTAAGAAATGATCATTTTAAAAATAAAGTTTTTCAAGAGGTCCTGTTCTGTTTGTAGAGGAATGTGACGTGACCAGCAACTAATCGGTGGACCTCGGGCAATTGGAGGCCACAACTCATCAGAGATCCATGCCTGTTTCCATCTGGTGAACAGTCAACGATCCACATTTATCTTGGAAAGCCGGAAGCGTTTGTCTGTAATGACTCATCCCGGCTGTGCTGAAGGGTCGTCAGATCTGACGCTGGCTGCTGGGCATGACAAACCTCTATAGGCGTGGCGAGCCAGCTCGGGCCATTCGTCAATTTTGGGATACCCAGAAGTCTATTGTTCCGGAACACATCCCAAAAACATCGGTGTTGAGACGCAGATAGTCAGGCACCATGATATTAAGCTGGTACTGGGTTGTTGTATGTGCTGGCCCTGCATTGCATGCGTTGGTGTGGTGGTAAATAAAGATTGCCAGAGGGTCACCAACTTAGCTTTGCACCTTGCCTGCTGCTGCTGCTGCCGCTACGGACTACCTTGGACTCTACTGCGTCACGTCGCTGGCGTATGTTCCACCGTGATTTGATGAACGTGAAGCAGACCGCAAAAGATGGTCTCCAGTTGATCAATCAGCAAGGTCTCCATTTCCTGGCATTCTTACTCTCTTTTGGGGTGGGTTGGAAGGAAAGTGCTGCTGATTTTGTTTTGTTACCGGGGATCCAGGAGGGTGGCCACCTAGTAACTGTTTTTCATTTGATGGCCTTATGCGAAGGATCATGTTGGAGGAAATGAGAGCATTCCAAGCACTCATGTGAGAGATGGAGCTTGATTTCCAAAGCCTCTGGGTCGAGGGGCACTAGCTATCTGATCGTCCTCATCTTCCTCCTCGCCTCAATTCGCAGCCAACCTCCTTTCCAAGGCGAGGTCGTCCGGAGGTAACATCGGTGTTAGGAATACCTCCTCCGCTGCCTACGGCACAGCTTCAACACAGCCCTGGACTTGCCTGAGATGATGCACCCTGTGAGCTGATGCTCACCTTGCACTAGCTATGGACCACGAACCACTGCATAATGAAGACCGATGAAATTGTGAAAACTGTTCGGGCCTTGTGGATATGACGGAGAGGGAAAGGATTTCGTGTCCACATCTGTGTCCTCTCCTACTCCGTCGATGGCTAGGGACCTGTTGTTTCAGAGTGGATAGTCCAACGATCGTTCCAGAACTAAGATCACACCACAATGTCATGCTGCAAGGGCATTGTCCGCACTGACCATTTTGGTGGCTTCTTAAAAATGCATGGATGGTGATGAGCTCTTTCAAATGCCTCCACTCTCGGTGGTGGCTCAACACCCTGTGGTTCGCACTGCTGCTTGTCAGGCCATGTTCACTTCGTACTGCGTTAATGGCTTGCGATGCTGCCACAATGCTGGTGCATGTCGGAGGGTAGGAATTCCAGCGTGTTGCCACGTCAACAATGAGTCGGTTGACGGGGGGGCGAGTGGGACGCTGCAACGCAGGCAGGGCGGGCGAGGCAGGGTGCGAATGGTGGAAGTGCGAACTCAGACCTAGAGCCTTCTTTCAGCATGCAGTCCAGACCACGGGTAGCTCTTAGAAATTTCTGGATGACCAGGTTTCATGAACATGTGCCAGGCAAGGGATGTGGTCCAAGCCTTAACGATCTTAGTGCGGCCAGCAGATTTCGCCCGATTATCGCATATTTCACCTTGCCTGGCACAAGGTTCTTGTCACCCAGCCAGCGCTCGGTTCTCGTTGCGGAGAGACGTCCACAGCTCCTGACCTTGTGTTGGGGCATGGTTCTCCAAGTACAGATTAATTTCAAAACGGGCTTGGTTTTCTCTGGGGGCCACGTGATGCCACAGAGGGACTTTGGGGGGGAAAGAGCCATGCACCAATCCCTGAGGTTTTGAAGAGCGTTGTTGTGCATGTGCCGAGCCTCGAGAGCACCGTCACCCCCAGAGACATTCCACCCCCCAGCTCACCCAGTGGAAGCGTCACAGAGATATAGCTGGGCCTTGGCCGTGCTACTGTTCCATGTGTCGGTAGGTCAGATGGACTTTTTCCGGCCACAGATGCAGACAATGCGCTTGATATTTTAGATGGACAGTGGATGGCCAGGGGCAAGGGACGGCTTTCATTTTTGGCAAAGAAATTGCCTGCTCGGCATTCTGGTGATTGGGGCAGGCATGGGCCACGACCGTGGTGGAACAATCTGTGTCCACCAGACGGAAGGCAAACATTTCCAAGGGCCAAAAGCCTGGCAATTGCCGACATTCAGCGGCTTTTTGGCTTTCGGATGGTTTGGGTTAAAGTTGTTTCTTCTGCTCCCAAACCTGGAAGACAGAAGGCTGGGCTAGACTGGCGCTGTCGGCGTGCAGGTCGTCTCAGAACTAGCGGAAGGAGAAGGGGTAGGATGGTCTCTGGTGGGTGCTGGTGGGGCTGAAGCGAGAGAGGCTGATCCACTTGATCATGACTCTGGAGAGATGGGCAGTGAGGAAAAGGCTTGGTAGGTGGCGGAGGAGGAGGAGGGCGGAAGACAGAGGGAGTGACAGGGGTTGGAGCCCGGCGTCGGTCAGGCCTTTTTTGGGCCAAGTGTTCCCTCCATTTCAAACTTCATGCATTCGTGCATGTGACTTAGAATGTTGATGGTGGGTTAACCACTTAGGTCTTGCCTCATACTTAGTGCGTTTACGGCAAAGGCGCGGCATATGACATCGCTGGGTGAATTTCAGAGGCTTTGATCAAAAGAAGGCCCAGGCTTGAAGAGGTCCTGGACCTTTTTGACGGAGATAAGCGAGGAGCGGGGTTTGCGGCCGTGAACGTGGCTGGCGGAAATCATATCAGACGGGACTTCTGCGACCGCCCTCTCCATTTTTGTGGGCGGGACAGTATATGACAATACCCCATCGTTATTCCTCTCGTCCATGATTTTGGAAAAGCGCTCGCAAAGCAATTTGTGAAAAGACCACGATGGATCCGCAATATCGTCATCATCATCATCATCATCACAGGTGACTTGGTCATACTGGACTTCTGCATCCAGAAAGCTGCGGGCTAAAAGCAACGAGGGCCTGCAAGGCGCGTTGCCCGACCGCCCGGGATTTTTGCCGTTGACCGCTTACGTCTCTCCTCTGATGGCATCAGTAACTGGGCGTCAAGAGCAGATAAATATCCTCATTGATCTTTGAACAAGCCTTCTGTCCCCAACCACATTTTGTCGTCAAAGTGGTCTTCAGACAATGGATTAATCCCACAGTGGGTGGGTACACGAGTTGACATTTGGGCTGCTCTTGTTGGACGGATGCGATACATGTGATGAAGAAATTTCCTGTTGCCGTTGAATGGATGAGAACGAGGAGGTTAAGAATGCTGGATGCAGGTTGAATTATACACGAGGACAGAATTGGCGACGCGGTTTGTTACTGAGATTCACACAGGGCCACTGGATCACGTGCGATGTTAGGCCTGACGAGGTCCATGCAACTGACGATCCGCTGCATGCGTGTTGTCGCCAGCATGGGAAGGAGCACCTTCTCTCGTCCTCTACTTCCATGTGCTACCCCCCTCTTTGCTCGCTTACCACCTGACATTTCGACTCCATGTTCAGAAATATAAAAATTTGAAAGGTATGGAATTGTTTTGGAAAGTCTCTTATTAAAAGACGGTAAATCACAGCTAATTCTCAAAATCCCATAATCAAGCTCAAATAGGCTGGATTTCAAATTTTACTGCAAGGTGTCTCTAATATCTACGCAAATTGGACTGGGCAAAGTGAAAAAACACGTATCTGTTATGTTTTAGTATAATACACGGTAATTTTTGCACCTTTCAATTCACCTGTGGTGACTATAAAATTGCTGTTTTAAGATTTAAGTGCAATCTGCGTCAATGTAACTAATGAGCTGTAGTGCGCAATGTCAAAAAACACGTATATGAAATGTATTGGTAATAAAATGTATTTTTTGATGTAGCTTTCAATTCACCTGTGGTGACTTATAAAATTTGCTGTTATATACCGATTTACGTGCAACGCTGGGCATCAATGATCAACAGCTTGTTGTTGCTGCCCAAAGTCAAAAAACAGTATACTGTTTGTTTCGTATAATACACGCGATATTTTTTGCACATTTTCAATTCCATGTGGTGGACTATTAAAATTGCTGTTTTCAATTTACGTGCACAGCTGCGTCAATGAACTCAAAGCTGTAGTTGCGCCAAAGTTAAAATTGAGAATAATAGCATTCTCGAAATAGTATTTGAGATAATTACAAATGTATTCTTTTGCTCACCTTTCAATTCACCTGTGGTGAGCTATAAAATTGCTGTTTCAGAAACATTACGTTGATAGTCTGCGTCAATGAACAAAGCTGTAGGTGCGCCAATGTAAAACAAACCACGCATCTGAAAATCGCGGGTATTTGGTTAATAAATGTATTTTTTGCACCTTTCATTCACCTGTGGGTGACTATAAAATTGATGTTTACAGATTTAGTTGCAAGGCTGCGTAATGAACAAAGTGTGTAGTGCGCCAAAAGTCAAAAACACATGATCTGTTAGTTTCGTATATACAGGTATTTGTTGCTCCTTTTAATTCAACTGTGGTGAACTATAGAAAATTGCGGTTTTCAGATTTACGTGCAAAGCTGAGTCAAATGAACAAAGCTGTAGTGCGCCAAAGTTAAAATAAAACACGCATCTGAAATGTATTACGGATAATAAAATGTATTTTTTTCACCTTTCAATTCACCTGTGGTGACTATAAAATTGCTGTTTTCGCAGATTTACGTGCAGTCTGCGTAATGAACAAGTAGCTGTAGTGTGCCAATATGTAAAAAAAACACGTATCTGTTATGTTTTCGTATACATAAACGGTTATTTTTTTGCACCTTTCAATTTACCTTGGTGACTATAAAAATTGCTGGTTTTAAGATTTAGTGCAAGCTGCGTCAATGAACAAAGCTTGTAGTGCGCAAAGTCAAAAACACGTATCTGAAAAGTATTCGGGAGTAATAATAATGTATTTTTTGCACCTTTCATTTACACCTGTGGTAGAGCTTATAAAAATTGCGGTTTTCAGATTTACGTGCAAGCTGCGTCAGAATGATACAAAGCTGTAGTGCGCCCAAAGTAAAAAACACGCATCTGAATGTTTTCGGATAATTAATGTATTGTTTTGCACCTTTCAATTTCACCATATGTGGTGACAAATAAAATTGCTGTTTTCATGATTTACGTGACAAGCTGCAGTCAAAGAAACAAAGCAAGTAGTGTGCCAAGAAGTAAAAAAACACGTATCTGTTATGTTTTTCGTATAATACACGGTATTTTTGCACCTTTTCAATTCCCTGTGGTGATCTATAAAATTGCCTGTTTTAAAGATTTACGTGCAGCTGCGTCAATGAGTAAAAAGTTTGTAGTTGCGCCAAAGACTCAAAAACACGTTTATATGTTAATGTTTTCGTATATACACGGCAGGGGCGTTGCTAGGGTCCTAAAAACATCGGGGCATCGGGCCATTGTGTTTTTTTTTTTTGGGTAGGGCTGGGTTCACACGATATTTTGTCCCGCTCATTGTGACTGTGATGTTTTTTTTACAGGAAAAACTATGATTTGTGTTCCTGTCACTAATTTTCGGCACATCCCACAACAGACCCCGTCCATCTCTCCTCAGCAGTCACGTGTTAAAGTAAAAATCACCTATGACAAATGCTACTTTTCAGAATTCTACCCTTACAAAGGGACAATACCCATAAAACAGTCCCCAAACATACACCGATACAATGGAAGCAAATCTACCAGACTAGTGATTGTTACTAAAACCTTCTACAAAACAAGACCCAAAACTTATTACTACATAAGGAACAATAATCCTGCCAGACCCCACATGTGACTATCAGTTGTAACAGGCTCTGGAGACATATACACTCGCCATATAGTAGACCTTATAGTGTAGTTAATAGTTGTATTAGAAGCTTCTGCAGCATATAAGTGATGACACTGCAGTTTACATTTAGTGGCACAGGAGACGTCTTTTCTGAATCAGCAGTCTGTTACTTACCTTCTCTTCTCATCGCGGTTCACACCTCTGCTGATGGCTCCGGACCTAATACTCGTCCTGAGGTTTTTGGACACAAATATTCTTAGAATCCTCACATTTCCAGCAAACTCTCTTAATTATAGTAGAGCAGTTCCCTCAGATAGGTATATAGGGGACGGAAGCAGTATATGGGGCCACAGGGCAGGTATATGGGGCCACGGGCAGGTATATAGGGGCCACAGGCAGTATATAGAGGCACAGGCAGTATATGGGGGCTCTGAGGGCTAGTATATGGGGCCAACAGGCAGTATATGGAGCGTCAACTGAGGAGAATATAGGGGCACTGAGGCAGTAAATGGGGGCCAACTCTAGGCAGCATATGGGGGCCACAGGCAGGGATATGGGGGCCACAGGCAGGGATATCGGGGGCCAAGTCAGGCAAGATAGGGGCACAGGCAGCAGATGGGGGCCACAGGCAGTATATGGGGGGCACAGGCAGTATATGGGGGGCACAGGCAGCATATTGGGGGCACAGGCAGGCATTATAGGGGCACAGGCAGGCATTATAGGGGCACAGGCACAGAATATGGTGGAGGCCACTCAGGCAGTATTATTGGGGCACAGGCCGAGATCTGGGGGCCAACGGCCGTTAATATGGGGGCCACAGGCAGGGATATGGGGGCCACAGGCAGGCATTATAGGGGCACAGGCAGTATATGGGGGCCCACCGGGCGGGATATGGGGGGCCACAGGCAGCATTATAGTGGGCACAGCAGGCTTATGGGGGCACAGGCATGGGCATTATAAGGCCTCAAGGCAGGGATAAGGGGGCCACAGTGCAGGCATTATATGGGCACAGGCAGCATTATTGGGGCACTGAGGCAGGTAAACGCTATAAGTTGTATAACAACCATTCATACATCACCTTATACTCCCCGTTGCGGAGTAGTGCTCTTGTCCTCTTCTAGCCCGCGCTCCTCGGCGCAGGCCAGCTCCTTCGGCGCTCGGCATATTGCTGCACTGTGCGAAGGAGGAGAGGCTAGGATGTCTGTCGCGATGACATCACATCGATCGCGACGCTGCGCTGAGGCGCACGGGGGCCGCGGCGGGTCCTCAGCGCTTGTGAGGAGTCCGGCGGCCGCCCGCGTGTCGGACCTAGAGCCGGTCCGAACACTGTCGCGGATGAGCAGGGAGCGCACGCTCTCTGCTCCGCAGAAGATGTGCGTCCAGCGGACGCACATGCAGCTGAAGGGCCTCGCTCCAGTCGGTGCTCCAAGCACACGGCAGCGGATGGAGCTCCGGGAGACTCGGGGGCACAGGGAGTTTTTTTCGGGGCCGTGCCCGAATAAAAAGCCTAGCGACGCCCCTGATACACGGTATTTTTTGCCACCTTTTCAATTCACCTGTAGGTGACTATAATAATTGCTGTTTGTGTTGGTATTACGAATGCAGCTGGTCAATGAACAAAGCTGTAGCGCGCCAAAGTCAAAAAAAACCGTATCTGAAATGTATTCGGGATAATAAAATGTATTTTTTGCACCTTTTCAATTCACCTGTGGTGACTATACAATTGCTGTTTCAGATTTCACGTGCAAGCTGCGTCAATTGAACAATAGCTTGTAGCGCGCCCAAGTCAAAAAACATCGTATCTGAATGTAAATTCGGATAATAAAATGTATTTTTATGCACCTTTGCAATTCACCTGTGGTGACTAATAAAATTGCTGTTTCAGATTTGAAGTGGCAAGCTGCGTCAATGAACAAAGCTGTAGTGCGCCAAAGTAAAAAAACACGTATCTGTTATGTTTTCGTATAAGACACGGTATTTTTTGCCCTTTCAATTCACATGTGGTGACTATAAAATTGACTGTTTTCAGATTTACGTGCAAGCTGCGTCAATGAACAAGCTTGTAGTGCGCAAAGTCAAAAAAAACACGTATCTGTTATGTTTTCGTATAATACACGGTATTTTTTGCACCTTTCAATTCACCTGAGGTAACTATAAAATTGCTGTTTTCAGATTTAAGTGCAAGGTGGATATAGAACAAAGGTGGAATGGGTAAAATTGAAAATGAACACCTATCTGAAATGTATACTGATAATAAAAGTAGAGTTTTGCACCTAACACAGAGACCTGCAGTTACTAGAAATGATGTGTATCCTAATTTAAGTTCAGGCTGCCCAATATCCAGGAAATATTTCAAACTGTTAATAATAAAGATATTGCAGTGCAATGTCTAAACTAAGTCTTGGTGAACTTTATCCAGTGTTCTTTAAAGAGCTTGTCTGTGTTCGCCCGCGGGGCCCCTCCCCCCCCCGCTACCCCCAGTGACTTTACAGCGGTAGATGCTCCTTTAAAATTATCTACCTAACAACATAAAATCTTCCAATCTCTAATCTAACTGAATTGTAAGGATCACAGCTAATAGTAGAGGTTTCTCTGTGAAGAAATAGAATAATTTCGCTGAGCTGTTTGGCCACAGGCAGAGCGCACGTCCTACTCCTATGAGACGCTGAGAGACACTGAGGCTGAACAGGAAACGCTGTTCTATGTAAAACGAGGTCATGTGATTTTTCCAGCCAATCGCAACCATACACATCCCAGTCATGACGTCGCACACACATCTCACCCTGCTCTATTCTGTAATCTGATTTGCTGGCCGCCAAAATTACAGGAAGCGCCGAAAATGGCGCGTTCTTAATAGATGATGCACAGATTTTAGCCTTAATTATCGCATGATTTAAAAATTTCGATCACCATAAAAACCTTGCCAATTTCAACTTTGTCGATAATAATCGCTCAACACTACTTGTGGAGGCTGAGATGGTGGTGGAGGTGGAGGAGGAGGCGGACATTGGCGCAGGAGCAGCAGTTTGACAACGTGGAGGACAAAGCGGCATCTCCTAGCCAAGTTATTGGTGTGGCTGGGCAGGAAGCACATTCACCCAGTGGGCCATAAAGGACATGTACTGTCCCTGACCGTAGTTACAGCTCCACAAGTCCACGCTGCCGTGCACCTTGGAACAAACCGATAAGCTCAAGGACTGGCCCACCTTCTGTTCTACATATTTGTGAAGGGCTGGTACTGTCTTTTTGGAAAATAAATTATGGCTTGGAACTCTCCACCTTGGCCTGGCACAAGCCATTAGTTCTCTGAACGGTGCAGAGTCCACCATTTGGAAAGGGAGGGACTGGAGTACCAACAACTTGGACAGGAGCACGGTCAGCTTCTGCACCTTAGGATGGTTGGACCCATACTGTTGTCTCTCTGCAATCGCCTCGGTGAACGACTGTTGGCACCATGAGAAGCGAGGAGCAGGAGCATCTGGACTGGGAGATGATGGCAAAGAGAAACAGCTCCCTTCTGCAGAGGTGGTGAAGCCTTGGCTGGCTGAAATGGCATGCGTGCCACTGGGCGCTGCTGCGGCGGAAAATGGACCATCACATATGACCCACGTTTCTCCCAGGCCACCGGATGTTGACGCTGCATGTGTTGATGCAGGGCCGTGGTACAAATGTTAGCTCCCTGGCCACGCTTCACTTACTGCCCACAGATCCTACATCATATACCCATGTTCGGCTCCTCCAGTGTCTTAGCAAAAAACTGCCACACCGCCGAGTAGGTGATTTTACCACCAACGCTCTACTACCACCGCTGCCTCTCTGAGCCCCTGTGCCTCTACTTTCTTGGACCTGCGAAGCGGGTTTTCTACCCCGAGGCTGTTTGGCTCCAGACCTCGCACTGCTGCTACCCTGCTGACTCACGGCAACACTACCCACTTGCTGGCTGTGCCGCTGCCTGACGCGCAAGCTGACGTCCTCTTCTCCTGATGATGATGAAGCCCTTGCTTCACCCGGCTCCCAACTGCGGTCGGCTACATCATCATCGATTATTGTTGGATCTTCACTGCTGTCCTCATCACCGGTTTTGGTATGCAGAGGCTGACCCCTCACAACATGACCTCCCATGCCACTCTCCACATCCATACTTTGCCGCCTACTGCAAAAAACAGGGGAAGTTGGCTGCACTTCTTCGCTGCCAAGTAGCTGCTGACTGTCCTCCTCAAATTGTTCATCCTCGCTGTATAGTGGCGCTGAGCCCAGACCACATAGTAGATCTCTGGCTGAGGGAACCGGACGGGACAGAGGCAGGTTGAGGACAGGTGAGGGCTATGCCAACTAAGGGTTGTGTCTGACGTTCCCACCGACTCTTGGCTGGGGTTGTCAGACATCATCTGGGAGGAAGTGGATGACCTAGTCAACCAATCAAGAACACTTGGGTTGCTGGTCAACACACGGCCGCTAGATGACACCGGAAATTCTGGCCTCACCGAGTGACCCTTGCTGTGACGTCCCTTTAGGTGCCATTTACACTGCAAGTGACAAATACCGGTCGGTTATGCGACCGGTATTTACACTGTTTTGCGGCCATCCCCACGGCCATAGGGGGGGGCTTTTCTCCACGATGAGCGGAGAAAAGCCCTCCCCTTTTACATTGAGTGGGGACTGCTGCACGGGTTTTCCATAGAGCCCCGTTCTGCTCATTTTTGGCAAAACCGCAAATCGCCTGAAAAACTGTCCGAAAACCTTTGCAGTGGGGACATGCCCTTACTGTGCTGCAACCTGTACCTGCTTCAGGAATGTTTGTGCCTCTGCCACTCACATGTGAAGAGCCTGCCACTCTCTGTCTGACATACTGTTTGTTCAAAAATGTACAGACTCTGTTTAATGAAGATATCTGTATATGATAAATACACACCCTGTATTTGATGCCAAATGAACCCAGTAAGGCCGTGTTCACACGGCTTATTCCCGACGGATTTGTGAGCCGTATTGAGCTCACAAATCCGCCGTGAATAAGGGGCGGGACGGGGGCTGTGCCGGAGCCATAGACTTGCATTATCCACGGCGCATATTGCGCTTGGATAATGTGCATGTCACTTTCCCTCCCCCGCGCGGATTCGCCGAGCGGGGAGGAAAGCGACGGAATCCACTGTTCTCTATGAGAGCAGTGATTACCGTAATGACAGGGACGGATTGGCGCCGTACTGAAGCGAAAAATCTGGGGGCAGAGTACGGCGCCAATCCGCCCCCAAATAAGCCGTGTGAACGAGGCCTAACAGGCTTGGGTAACCCTTGGATATAAATTGCACTCCAGAAATCACCAGGAAAAAAATTAACTCGTATGTGGCGTGTAAAAACGCTGTATATTTTACTGAATATAAAAGCAAAAAGGCTTAAATAACCCTTGGATATAAATTGCGCTACAGAAATCACCAGGAAAAAATTAACTCGTATGTGGTATTTAAAAACAGTGTATTTTACTGAATATAAAAGCACAAACAGGCTTAGATAACCCTTGGATATTCAATGCGCTCCAGAACTAACCAGATGGCATTAAAATCATAGTTGCCAACTTTTGAAAATGGAAAAGCGGAAGATTGAAGAGGGCGGTGCGCGTAGCGGCAAAAAATTTGCATGGACAAGCCCATCTTTTTGTGTGCCACACCCCTTCAACCATCCACACCCACTCCTCCTAACTAAATAATTGCTTTGGAAGAAAGCCAGGTAGATGCCCTTATAGCCGTAGATGCCCTTATAGCCAGGTAGTAGCCCCCCATAACCAGGTAGTGTCCCATACAGGCAGGTAGATGCCCCCATTGTTAACCAGGTAGTTGCACCCTTTAGAAGCCAGGTAGTTGCCCCCTTTAGAAGCCAGGGAGATGCCCCCCTTGCTAGCCAGGTAGTTGCCCCCTTTAGAAGCCAGGTAGTGCCCCCCCCCATAGCTAATAAAAATAAAATAATAAAAGTCACTTACCTCACCAGGCTCCTGCAGCTCCGGACATCTCCCGGCCGATCTCCTCAGCGTCGCAGGGGGAGTGAGAGCAGCCGCGCGTCACACCCCCTGCGATGCGGATCTGTATGTACAGCGCACACTGGCGCTGTACCTACAGGGGGAGGAGGGGAACGATCCCTCCTGTACCTCCTCCCTGCACAGTGAGACGCGCCGGGCGGGTGAGCGGCCACTGCGGCCGATCACCGCCTGTAGCAGAGGCCCGGCGGCGCCAGAGTAGCGAACCAGCGCTACTCTTGCGCCGCGGTAATTTAAAGAACCCCCGCTGCCTAATGGCGGCGGGAGGAATGCCAACTCTGCCGGGAGGGCCCGGGACCCCCCTGCCAAAAGTGGGAGAGTTGGCATGTATGATTAAAATGTTTATGGGGCAGAATTAGACCTTACCTGGACTTGAATTACAAAACCCCACAAACTGAATGCAGTCTCTGATAAAAGCAGTGACACCCCTCCCCCCAAAATCGCTGTTAAAAACAAATTTCTTTTGTGCGAGATCTCTGCAGCAGCTGCAGCAGTGGCACAATGAGAGCAGTGTGAGCAGCCAGCATCACTTCCGGACTTATATAGTGCGGTGACGTCACAGAATCCCGCCGGTCTCTGATTGGCTTCATCTCTTCACGTCATTGAGGATGTTCCTTTCTTCCTCCCAGACTTCTTTGCCCCATGTAACGCTATGTGCTTGCTGCCATTTTAGCAATTAAAAACACTCTTCGTTCCCGCGAATCACCCCAAACTTCTATTTCGTGCAGAACCAAAGTTTTCCTGAAATTCTAAACGAAGTCCACTTCATTAGAATCAATTCGCCCATCTCTAATAGTGATGTCACAGACAGCCCAGAAGGGTTTGTTAGACTCCTGGGCTATCAGGGAAGCCATCGTCAAACTCTTCCCTCTGTCTTTCCCTTGGATACGGCGGTCACATTTTGACTGCTGCGACTAAGGGGTTAAACACATGCGTAAACTCTGCTCGGGGCCAATGCTTAGCTTTGTAATGTACAGCTTGCTTCCCGCACTGATCATGAAAACTCTATTATAGGGTTCGCACAATCCTCAGGATGTATGCTTACGTCCAATGTCGGAAAGGGATTAAAAGCTTTAGTTTTGCAGAATGAGCTTTATTTTTCACTGGAAAACAGCAGTTAGGGGTATATCTGACTTTTTTCATCCTTTTTTATTCCAGTTTTTAGGAGATAGAATGAATAAATATTATAGTACTGTATAGTGTAGTACTGTATAATATAGTAGTAAATATAGTACTGGCAATAGAAGAAGAAGGAGGTATGTAAGTTATGTTCACTTGGCGTATTTGCAGGGCAGATACGGTAAAATCATAGCACTCGAGTGCTATGATTTTCTGCTGTATTCCCCGACACAGTACACCGCTATATGTACTGAAAGTACGTGCTGGTTAGCATGTACTTTCAACAGCAGGCACAGTGGCCGGACTACCTCCACAGAAACTCCACTCGATGGTGAGCCCAGGCCGCAACGAACAGAAACTTAATTTTAACTGTCAGCTGGGCCCTGTCTCAGGATGTGTCACGTCACTAGGGGGCAGCGCTGCTGAAAAGAGACCTAAAACGGAAGCTCCCTTAGTGGCCCCCTCCTCTCCTCTCCACAGGACTGATACTGACCTGAATTACAATAGCCTGCAGCTGCTGTAAGACTGATGGGGTTTGGTATCTGTGCACAGAGATCAGGACGAGGAGGAGGGAACTGCACTTTCAGGCTGAGAGCAGGATGCAAATAGGAAGTTCCTGCCATGTGGTCACCCGCTATGTTTTTCCTGAACTTAGCTAGCTGAACTGCATAAATGTAAGTGTGTGTATATTTGTGTGTTTAGGTGTCTGCAATGTGCGTGTATGAATATATGTCTATGTGTGTATTTATGTAGAGAAGTAATGTTTGTATGTATGTATTATTTACTTATGTGACCAGTATTCAATGCAGGGTGATGCTCTCACACACAAAGAATAATAGTAATAATAAAATCTATTGTATAAACAAAGAATCGCAGTCAACTATCATCAAAAATAGCTGTAGGTGTCCGGCGTGCGAGTTGGCCGGCGTGAGCGGGATGTGTCCGGCGTGCGAGTGGCGCGTGCGGGATGTGTCCGAATGTGTACACTATTTTTTCCATCAATGATGGAATGGGCCAGGGCTCCACTGATAAGTTTGTTATGGGGCCCTGCCATTTCTAGCTATGCCCCTGAGCAGGCGTATAGCGGCACGCACAGGTACGCGCCGCAATATGCTTTGTGAACATACCCTAAGGCAGGATGAACAAAAAACAAACAAAACACAATTCTGTCAGGTTTTTTTTTTTTTTTTTTTTTTTAATTATTGTGGTAATCACTTTATCGATTAAATAAAATTAGCATTAAATAGATAATGGGCGTCATGTATGAAAGCTGTCTAGGTTTGAGACTTTCCTTGTTGCCCAAAGCAACCAACCAGAGCTCCCTATTCATTTTATCAGAGCACTACATGAAATGAAAGCTGAGCTCTCATTAGTTGCTATGGGCAACAACGAAAGTCTGAGACCTAAACAATTTTTCATACATGTGGCCCTATATTGTTACATATGTTTGGGTTTTTGGATAAAATTAGAAAAAAAAAACAAAAAAAAAACTATTTAAAATCTAAAAATGTAAAACCGATGAAAGGGTTGTCCACTCCTTTCAAATAAAAATGTTTTTTTTTGATGGTCAGAGTTGGGATAAAATAAAAAAAATAAATAAAAAAACCTGTTCCAACGCTGCTGAAGCTCCCGGCTGAGGCTGCACGGTCATGTGATGGATGGATGGATGCAACGGCGTCAGTGGGGAGCATTAAGTTGTTTTTTTCTATCTGAACCCCTACCTTAACAGCAGAAACTTTTTTTTTTTTTTTCAAAGGAGCAGACAACCCTTTCAACTATACGTGCCAAATACACTGGGCTACTGTTATACAGTGCAGACAATGCCGGCTATGTGCCCAATAATAAAATTAAATGTTATCTTAAAACATAGCTTTCCAATAAAGAGTGACTCCACAGTGTTCTTGCTTCTATGGGGTGATCGAAAAAAGGTGCTTTCTAAGTATATGGGGCCTTAAGTGCTGCTTCTTGGTATTTTCTCTTCATACGATTGTAAACAGTTCAATGGGGACCATACATAAATACTGTGACAGACAAACTGTATTGTAAGTCTGGTGTCAGGACTTCGGGGGTTATAAAACCCATTGGTGTGCAAAAAAAAAAAAAAAAATTATAATAGGTGAAGAGAGGTCCCCATTAGGACATGCTGGAACAACGGGCTGAAGGAGAACCCATCTGAGTCAACACTTTGTCCAACCATTGCAAAGGTCCATTCAAGTGAATCTCAATCCAACAGGGAGTGCTCGTAACCGTCTGCCGCCTGCAAAAAGGTACAAAGGAAAAACAGATTGTAAGGATCTCATTACTAAGGGAAGACATTTTTATTTACAATTTCAAGGGATTGTCAGATTTAAAAACCCCATGACCAAATATCCTATTTAAGAACTCTCATCTTATTGCGAAAGTGATAGAAAAGAGTTTCTCACCATTTTAAGCCTACTTGAAGGGCGTGTCACATGAATAAAGTATGAATTTTCTTGTTAGCTCACACAGAACTGAAAAGTTTGTACCCGTAAATGGGTATTCCTATCTCATTGATTAGCCTTAAACATGTAGGCAAAACTAAATAAAGATTAACAAATACATTGCGGTTATGATTTTGCTTCCTTTAAAAAATTTTCATATCCCACTTGTGTGCAGAAGGTTTCCTACATTACTGACCATCTCTCTCTACCATTCTGACAGGGTTTGCTAGAGCAATGTCATTCCCTGCTGTGTCTTATCAGCAGCATAGAAGCTTGTTTATCTTTCTTACTGGCAAACTTTATCCCTTTAGAGATTGGTAGCCTTGTACCCTGCTGTTAAATCCCCTGCATCATCAATGTCTCTCTAGGAATAGCAGAACTGAAATTTCAGTCACTGCTGAAGAACCAGCCACAGCCTGAACAGGAAGTGGGAGCCTGAATCTGGGTGTGAAGAGCAGGCTCTGTGAAACAGCATGTTGAGAACTCCCCTTTAAGGATTTACCAATTTTTTAACCTTCCAAGAGCCAAACATTATCTTTTTCATCAACATAGTCGTAAGAGGGCTTGTATTTTGAAGATCAAGTTGTAGTTTTAATAGGATTATTTAGATAATCTAAATTATTTGCACGGAGCTGAAAAAAAAAAATCTGAACAACTGCACCATTTTTTTCCCTACAATTCTGGCAATACCAAATTAATGCTTTTCATTAGGTTTAAAAAATATATTTTTAAAGATTAAAGCAATTTTTTTTTTCTTGGCAGAAATCACTCCATGGCCTATGCACGAGAGGAGTCAGGCAGTGGGACTGAATTGTAGAATGTATCAGTAATAGCTACACAGGAGCATTTTTTTTACAATCCTAATTGAAAAAACATGTTACTTTACTGCTAGATCTAGCAAATTTATGGATTAATGCACTGAACTAAATTACATCAAAGTCCCCCCCCCCCACAATAAAAAAAAAAATATATATACACATCGCTGCCTATTAAAAGCACCTCCTAAGTATGGCATGTACCTTTTTTTAAGCTGAAAAAAAGGTTACATGTGCAGCAATTATCTTCCCTAGGATAACGCCTATGGATCCACAGAATGAGGTATTGCATGAATGCCGACGTCTGCGCCCATTCTTTTGGAGTTCCATACGGTTGGGCGAGAGCTAAATCGTTGTTGTGGACTGTTGCATGTGACGAGCGCGTGTTTAATTTTTTTTTTTTTTTACATTAAAAAGTGTGAAGCAATTTTGTGCACCCATCAGATTTCAAGCAGCCGCAAGCATCTTTACATACCTGAATTCGGCACCCCAGCCTTTTACGAAACTCATTCTGACCGTGCACATTCTAGTTAGCTGGTAGACCGCTTCAAAGCCCTGGTTCACAGACTGAGCAAGGAGGGCAGCAAATTCTTGGTTATTGAAAATCTTCAGATTGCAGCCTAGGAGAAGATATAAAGACAATGAATATTTGAAAGGAAAGAAAAGCAAAACCATCACTGCTCAGACTATAAATCGTGCCAATACAGAGACCAACTAAAGTAACTGGAAGAGGCAGCTTCCCAAAAAAGCAATGGTGTGGTTTTTTTTGTGTGCGGTTTAATTGTTAAAAAGCAAATAATCTCAGTACTATGACCTATTCCTAAAACACTAATGAGGATTTGACTGGTATGGTTAACTTACCATTCCCAAATAACCCTAATCCCTCCTTGTGAAGTCTCATTTCGAGTCTGACATCACCACCTCATCGCTCCTGATGTGGTGTCACTTCATGTCAATGTCACTAACAATAGGGACATTGACATGAAATAAGAACTTATCAGGAGTGAGAAGGGACTTGGGGGAATGGTAAGTTAGCCACTAAAAGTCAATTTGTGCCAACCTGCATTGAATCGCTCGGATCGGAGTTGAGTTGGTCATCGACCGAAGTCCGAAATGCAACACTACTCCTCACCAACTTGTGTCTGGCTGTAAGACAATGGGCTACATCAAGGGCTCTCTCCTAAAGCTCCTTGAGCAACAGAAGACTAAGGCGCCATTTACACGGCACAGGACAAATACCGGTCAGTAAAAGCCCTCCCTCTTCACATAGACATGTTCTTCTGCCGCCCGAAAACCGGACGGAAGAATGAACATGTTCTATGTTTTTCGGGACGGAGGTTTTCCATAGAGGCCCGTGTAAAAAGTTTTCACCCAGTTTGCAGATGGTTTTCAAAGCCGAAAACAGTCTGAAAAAAACTAGTGAAAGTCCGTGCCGTGAGGACAATGCCGAAGGTCGCGTCCCCACGGCACAGGACAAATACCAGTTGGCTTATCAGACTGGTATTTGCACTGTTTTTGGGCCGTGCACATGGCCGCAGGAGGATGGTTTTTCTCCACGATTAGTGGAGAAAAGCCCTCACCCTTCGCATAGACCTATTCATAATCTGCCCGAAAACTGGGCGGAAGAATGAACATGTTCCTTGTTTTCGGGCTGCAGGCGGTCTGAGAAACCGCCGGGCGGAAAACCCATGTCATGGGGACCGCTGCGCGGGTTTTCCATTTTAAAGTTTGTCAGCCGGTTTGCAGACAGTTTTCAAAACCGAAATCCATCTGTAAAACCGGCTGAAAACCTTTGCCGTGGGGACCAGGCCTAAAAGTGCCACAACCTCTTATTTGAAACCTGACCCCTGAGCTGGTTGTCAGCTAAAGTTGGAAATCATCAGGAGGAAATCAATCCTTTTCTTCTTGCAAAATTTCTGCACGACTGTTTGTTTCAGGAACATAGAGAGAATCATGTATACCGACGTCCCTCTAAATTTACAATTTATCATTTAGTTTAAGACTCTTTGATCCTTTAACTAAAAACATTTAGGTTATCAGTTAGTATTTTTTTCAGTTTTCCATGTAGAGTGGAGCTGGACTTACCTGGTGGAATCTTACACACTGTTGCTGGATGCCAACCATACCGCTGGTTGCAATTAGGACTCTGGACAAAAAACAGCGCTATCACTTAGGCACTCCGCAAATACTTCACCCCCGATGTAATACAACCGCACTCCTTTTCCTGCCAAAGTGAAAAACATAGTGTTTATAGGGCAAAACAAAAAATAAGGAAAAAAATAGAAATAAAAAAAATCATCTGTTCTTGATCACATTACCTATGTGGCGCCGAGTTATTTCCACTGTGGTATTGCGGTTCACATTTGACAGTAAACCTAAACAGAATCTCTCAGCATTTGATGGATCTGTAAAGCCGTCAACTGTGAGTGAAGGTTTTGCTGCATGCACCGTTTCCCCCACTCGCTGGTTCAGCTCATAATAAGCTACGGAGCACCAGAAAATCGGCTCAGCATAGGTGATAGGTTCAACATCTGTGGGAAGAAAAAAGGCTCAGAGAACTTCCAACATATAAAGGCAGAGTGAAGGGA
This sequence comes from Phyllomedusa bahiana, assembly GCA_025379985.1. NCBI lineage: Eukaryota > Metazoa > Chordata > Amphibia > Anura > Hylidae > Phyllomedusa > Phyllomedusa bahiana. The sequence goes on from JAODAL010009880.1 coordinate 48,933, forward strand.
CCTAATCATGAGAAGGTAGGTCTTTTGAAGGAGAGCAAAAAACATTCCACTCAAGAGCCTAAAGGAAACCTGTTAGTGGGAACATGGGGCCACATGTATGAAACTGTTTTGGTCTAAAACTCACTTTTTCCCCCATAGGTTTCTATGGGGAAAAAAGTGAGTTTTAGACCAAAACCATTTCATACATGTGGCCCATGGTGCACAGTTTTAGGAGAAACGTGCCAGATTTGCTGGACTATAGAACGAGCCAAACCGTAAGATGCACTTATACTGTAGTTAGTAGTAGTTGGGATGAATCTGCTCCTGCTCACGTGATAAAGAGTTCTTGCAGCTCCTGTTCATAGTTGGAGGCATTGTAGTTACAAGGTCCGAATAGAGCAGAACCTGCAGATTGACTGTGCTGTGTGTATAAACGTCATATCTGCTCAAATAAAGTCACACTACAGAAGTCTGTGGGTAACATGTCACTGTGCAATGAGCTGAGAACAGATTTTATCCACAGCCATAAACTGTACCACCAGTAGCTTAGATACACTCTTAATTATTAGTGTCCTGCTCCTGAGGTCTGGATCTGCTGGAAGATACAATACCTACCAGAACTTTACATACCAGACAAGGACTGAATAAGGGTATTTAGGCTTAATTTGGGGCGCATTTCGCCGTGTATTTTGCAGCGTACTGCGCTCTAATATGAGCAAAATGCGCCCCAATCATTACGGTAATCCATAGCCCTTGTAGAGAACTATGGATTACGCCTCCTCTCCCCGCTCGTACAATACGATCGTATTGTACGCATGGGGAGATAAGTGACATGTCACGCTTTCACGCCGCGAGTAATGACAGTCTATGGGTCCGGCGGGCTGCCGGCCCCAAAGTGTCGCGGAAGTACGCGCCGATCAGCGCAACTCCGAACACCCGGCGTAATTGCGAGGCGTACTGTACCCCGCAATTAAGCCCTGTGAACATAGCCAAATGCTAAAGGCAGATCCCCCCCTCAAGGGACATTTTTTTGGTCCATGTTGCAGAAGGTTTATACCAGTCACAGAACAATGCATAATCTATACAGAGTAGTCTGATAGAATAAAGCAAGCGTAAATGGTACAATAAAGTTAAAGCACTACATATATAACATACCCTGGTTTTGACTGTCTGGAGAACCTGTAGTAGAAGAAAATTCAGACGGAGAACCTGTAAAGGTGAAAATCCAAACATAAGAGTTAAGCCACATAAAAATTCACAGACATCTGCCATTCTTTGATCTGATGGCATGCTAAATGATAGACACTTCTAGCACATTGTTATTCAGAAACTACAGTAAATAGAAGTTCACAATTTTAATTATCCGTTCTTACTTGGCAGGGGCAGCAGGAAACCTCCACCATAGAACTGCATGATCACGAGGACATTCACCTAGTCCTCCTCCTTAGAATCACATTATAGCATTATGTGTAAAGGAATAATTCAATATGGGTCCATGGGTGTAGTAGCCCAGCCAGTGACGCCATCAGGGCGTATTCCTATCAGAGGCCCTGGGAGCATCACTTGTATGAAGAAGGACCAAACAGACCGAAACATCACAAATCTGTCACGTTTTCATTTTAAAATCCTTTTATGTGGAGCCCCTTCTAGGATACTGAAATTACTTATGGTCGCCATGAGTCCAGTTGAAACTCTATGACACAAGGAAACTTCAGAGTAACATCACCTCAATTCATACATACATTTTCTAGAAGGTAAGTATAACAATGTGTGTTCCTGCTTAATAACAATTTTATACAGACCACAGTAAAGGTTCGGGTACCTGTGTCCATGCTTTGGTTAAGTTGCTGATCGCTAGTCTCGCCATCTTCACTAATGTACCCGGGTGGTGGAGTTTCTGTAGAAAAAAAAGGAGCTACTAGGCCTTATAAATGACTTCAGGGGGTCCATTAAAATTTTAATAAAATGTTCTCAGTATATTGAAAATTTGAAGTTAAATAGTTAGATTATGTATCCTTGACAGGATATGCTATAAATGTCTTTATATAATTGAAATACCTTACATTATATATTTTTTTCTCACATTTGTGTTTGTTACACAGCATTACATCACTCTTTTTTAGTTTGACCTTTATATTTCCCTAACAACATATTGTTTAAGGAGAAACAAGATTCTTTGTTTTATATACTGACATTTTTTTTTATTCGTTTTGCTTTTTTAAATCCTCTATGGGACTTGAATATTCTTTGATCGCATAGATAATACACTGCAATACCTATGTATTGCAGTGTATGATGCCAGTCAGTACCTTAGGTTTCCCATTACGTCCTGCCTAAGGTGCTTATATAACAGACCTGGAGAACTTTGATAGGACTCTTGCAGGTACCAAGCTAATATCGCAACCCATTGAACCTTTCCAATTTGGGTGCTGCAGATGCTATTGAATGTGCCATCATAGATGGTTGGGATTAGCGTTTTCTGAGCCTACCCATTACAGCTGACACCTGCGGTGAATGCTAGAATATAATAGCATAGCACAATTCCCAAACTATCCGCTTCCAATACTATTTTATGTCAGGTAGAAGTGGTTAAGAGTTAAAAGAGGTTTTGCCAAGAAATGTTTTCCTCAACTAACAGGATGAACTGTCCTCTTGAGCCTTGAAAAAAAGAGGCGTTGTGTTTCTGTGTTTAAAAAAAACCAAGTGTCTTCTCTATGATGTCCATCAGCACCACCTCCCATGCACACTCCCAAGGCTGATATTCAGTCTCTGTAGTTGAGCAAACATTGTTTGGCTAAACCACAGAGAATAACTGTATTGTGCACAAACTCTACAGGTTTTGTTTTCTCCCTCTTATCTGCTCAGGAGAGAAGATAAGATCCAAGCAGGCAGCTTTTATGAACTGCCGTGGGGGAGGGGGTGAGGGCTAAGCAGGGAGTGTCTGCATGTTTACTCAGATAATTACATTACAACCAGCAGATTCTCTATACAGCAGACACAGGCTCCGAGGTAGTGCACATGCCCAGAAGAACTGCTTTGTTCCCCCCTCCCTTCAAAGCTCATTCATGTGCCCTGTCATCAGATAAGAAGTGCAAACAACGCAACCATGGCCAGATCAGATCCTGGTCTTAGCTAATGTAAACAGTCAGGAAACTAAGGGCAGCTAAGCAACGCTGCAGCTCTCACAGGCTACACTTTTTTAATTACATATATTTAGAAAAGTGATTAAATACCCATTTTGGAGGAACCCACATCAACATTAGATTGTGGCAAAACCCCTTTAAGTATTGTACAGGCTAATTAATGATAGATTACAAGCAAGCTCATCAACTCACCAGGTATATAGTTGCTCTGGGGCTCGATTCCTGCTGGAAAGTTAGTGTTCTCCGGAATGGAATGCGTGTAGTCATCAAGCGGAGGAAGCTCTGTTAATATCTCTGTATCCGTGGCACCATTACAGCTGGTAAAACTAAAAGAGGAGAACAATGTCTAGTTAGTGTGTATAGGCACAAGCACACTTATACAGAAATAATGGAGCTTTCACATCTTTTGAGAACATCCCACAAAAGTTTTTATGGGAGATCCAAAAATAGCCCAATGAGTGTGCTCGGCTGTATTCGAGGTCCTTACTAAAATTAAAGGGGATGTATTGCTTCCTTAGTTCGGCTGATTCATACTGCTCTCAGCTTCTCAACTCTAGAAATGCAGGGGCGTTTCTTCCTCTCCCAGCTGGGTGACATCATCCCCCCTTCACTGTTCATACTGGCTCCTCCCTCTCTGAGTCCACATGTCACTGTGTCTTTCCCCATCAGTTTTATTTTGTAAGAGCTGTACACATACCACAGGCTGCATTCAATCTAGACTGAGCACTGATCTCTTCTCCTCTCACAGCTGTAGATTTGTTACAGTTGAATCCAGCTTTCTATGAACGGCACAGATCTCCCTTTTATGCAGGAGTTAGGCACCGAGACACAACTGTGCTGTTTTCTGATTGTAGAATCTGCTGCAGTGCGTTTCTGCTAGGTGAGCAGAGAGAAAATGAAATGTCCCCTAACTCAGAGTAAGAGATCGACACACAATTGTGCGGTTTCCTGATTATAGAAGCCCTGCAGTGTTATTCTGTTTCTTCTGGCTGTGCAGAGTGAAAACGTGCCAGTCCCTTCCTTGAGCGAAAGGCAGGAATGCAAGCTCCGTGAATACGGCCGACTGGGGGGCCGAACAGAATGTAAATGACCTCTCTCCTAGTGAAATGCAAGGAGGAGGGATCTGACCAGCACTGGATATCAGTGTAAACAGAAGATAAGGAAAACTGTGAATACAAGACAGCTTTGCTAATGACATCTAATTGCAAAGTTGCTTGTTTTCACTGTCCCCTTATTCTGAAAACCATTTAATGACATGATACAACCCCTTTGAGATAGGCGCCACTCCCATTACGAGGAATGTTCATAGCTAGGAGCTGACCCGTAATGCAGAATTTCCTTCTTGGGAACACCCCTTCAAGAAATCCACAAAACATTCCGTAAGACAAGAAGGTACAGCAATAGTGACGAAGGTGTTAAAGGGAACTTGTCACATTGAACATGCAGTCCGATCTGCCAGCACCAGGTTATGGAGAAGGAGACGCAGAGCACACCAATATAAGATGTCAAAAGATTCAGAAATGAGGAACTTCTTGAAATCTCTGCTTTGTTATGCAGAGGAGTCCGGTGGGCAGTAACAACTAGTGATTGACTGCCTTTTATGTATGCATTGTTATATAAATAAGGATGTCAATCACTGAGTGACACCGCCTGCTGGACTCCGAGGAAAAGAAAGAGCAAGAACTGTAATCAGTCCTTTCCCTGGGCATCTTTGATGGAATTTGCAGAGATGTCACCTTTGGAGAAGGTAATTTTTTTGCTAAACATGCAATAGGTGCTTCCAGGACTCCTACAGAAGTTCGTGGCATGAACCACAGCCAAGCCGTCTACCCCTCCACTCACACTTGGTAGCAGCCGCATTAGTAGGTGTAATAGAGGTGGGATTAACCATTCTGGTGCTGCATCTGTGACACATCGCAATTTGCCATAAACCTCTAATGTGGGCAGATCTCTTTTAAATAGAATTCATTGTGGTCTGTCAGGACTGGAAGCCTCGACAGGGTGATTCTCAAACAAGCATAAGGCAAGCGCGACCAAGTACTTACCCGGAGTCTCTATTCTTATGTAGTGATAAGGGTTGACACAAACGTCATCTGTTTTAAGATGAAAAGCATATTCACAGCTTTCAATTGCCCTTAGTTCATGATGACTATGGAGATCTGGCCAGCGCCAAAGACGACAGTAAATGACATGCGGTAACCCCTTTCGTTGGGATACTTGAAGTCGGCCATCTAAAGACCTGGGCAGAGTAAGAATATTAGGGAGATTTAGTAAGAGAAAAAAAAATCATAACATTAAATGTGCTAACACTGAAGCAAGAAGAGAAGATGGAAGAGAAAGTGCACAGAGAAAGCAGGAGCTCCGCATTCCCCGACACAAGGAGGAGCCGTGGATGTAGGTACCCACCACTTACACACAGCACATACACCTGGCAAAGAGACAAGTAGTTGAGAAGTAGAAAAAAATGAAAATACAAGAGACACTGGATTTTATAACCAAGCGAGAAGGAAGCTGCAGAAAAAAGGATGCTAGATCATCATGCAAACACAAAGAGCAAAAGAAGCAAAGCCATAAAGCGAGACACTGACATGTATCCTAATGTGGACAGGAGGCAGCAGCATATTGCACAGCAGAACCATCCAGGAGAGAACAATATACTGACATTTGATGTATGCCAAGAAACAATAAACATGTGCAGAACAAAATATACTGTATATAGCTACCTTTATTTTGTTCTGCACATGTTCATTGTTTCTTGGCATACATCAAATGTCAGTATATTGTTCGCAGCTACGGCTCATCTGCTTGTCTCCCCGACCCTTCCCCCTGGGTCTTCTGCACCCTTTGATTGACACTTCTGTCTTCCAATTGTCTTTGCATCACCTGTCTATTCACGTCACTCACCTACAATACAAGACAACCAATTACAGTAATTGTTATTATATATACTGTGTTTATTCCTACAATGTATACTTCTGACGTAGCGCGGGTACACGCGCGAAACGCGTTAAGTTCTGTTTATATGTTTTTAATTTTGCATCGGTAACTCCGTAGCAATTTTAAGAATAAAAACTTTTTAATTGACAGCCTTTATCCTGGGCTTTTTTTATTTTCACTGCACGTGCGCCGGGTCCGTTTTTCCTTTTTTCCTCTTGATACTCCAGAGCTGCACTCACTTTTCTGCTGGTGCAGTTACTGTGTACATACATTACTGATCCTATATTATACTCCAGAGCTGCACTCACTATTCTGCTGGTGCAGTCACTGTGTACATACATTACTTATCCTGTACTGATCCTGAGTTACATCCTGTATTATCCTCCAGAGCTGCACTCACTATTCTGCTGGTGCAGTCACTGTGTACATACATTACTTATCCTGTACTGATCCACTATTCTGCTGGTGCAGTCACTGTGTACATATATTACTTATCCTGTACTGATCCTGAGTTACATCCTGTATTATACTCCAGAGCTGCACTCACTATTCTGCTGGTGCAGTCACTGTGTACATACATTACTTATCCTGTACTGATCCTGAGTTACATCCTGTATTATACTCCAGAGCTGCACTCACTATTCTGCTGGTGGATTCACTGTATACATACAGTACATTACTGATCCAAAGTGTAGCAGACATGTCACATATTAGTGGTTTAATACAAGTTAGGACAACTGGTCTGAGCCAGGCTCTGCCAAGGGATTAAACATGTCGGCCCACGCATCCAAATAACAGAAATGAGATCATGTAAGTGTATACCTTGGGATTCTAATGCATTTTGTATTGCAGTTCTGCGTTGTGATTGCCTTATCGAGTTCGTCCAGTTGTCCGGTCTTCTTCAGCTTCTTCACCAAGCTCTTCACTGCCTTTTCACACCACTTTTCTTCCTGACCCTTCTGTTCCCCAGTACCTGACTTCTTCCATCCAAGAAGACGTTTCACAACAGGAGGTGTGAAGGGCAATATGGAGGACATCATGGTGCAGTTTCAACCTAAGTCTGACCTAGAAAAAACAAAGTTTATATTATATGATATGTACATAGACACAGGAGAAATTCATCCAGAGGACATTGACCTAATCACAGGGTAAAAAACAAACGATCCCAAAATTATAGACAAGTAAAAAAAAAAAAAAAAAAAATGTACTGCCAATTAAAATTTTTCTAAGGACAAATAACAAAGTGGCAAAAAAAAAAAAAAAAAAAAAAAAGGAGGAGTGTAATGGAAATACACACATCCATGTCAAAATATGAATTCTTAAAGGGAATGTATGCATTAGTGCTTTTTTTAAACAAAGTTTTTTTTGATGTACAAAACCAAATGTTGCTTTTGATTATATGTAGGGAGGAGTGTCTGCCTCCATTTTGTTTTTTGCACCCCACCCACCTTCTCAGGTTTTAAATCAGTGCAATGTGCTTTGAAGCAGGTATCTTCGCTCCCTGAAGTATGCAGGTCTGAACAGGACCCAATAGAGAGGTAACAATAGCGTAGGACCCACCTGCATTTGAGGTCCCCTTGAAGATTAGGAGGTGGGCTTAAGCAGTTATGGCCAAAAGTGTGAACTAAGAACCTCAAAAAAATGTTTCCATGTATCCTAGTTAGCAGTAATGCTTTTTCCAAAATTCCTATGTCCCTTTTGATAGTTTCTTTAGTCCATAGTGTGCCACTGTTTTTTGAATTTGAATATATGTACATATTGCTGCTACACCAGTGTGCATTTGTGCTTCTTTTAAACAAAGTTTTTTTGATGTGCAAAACCAAATGTTGCTTTGCTTAAAGGGAATGTGTCATCAAAAATGACTTACTGTGTAACTCAGGTTTTTATGTTAAACACATTTTTTAAGAATTTTTGGTTATATTTTCTTTTTAATTTTCCATATCACTTTCAATAATTTTTAATAATTCTTTAGTCCTGCAGTTTTCACTTTGGCCACTAAGCCCAATAATATTATAACACTTCCTGTTCTGTAGAGAAAGATTCTCAGTGGTCTGCTCATTATCAGCACAAGCAGGGTCAAACTGAAAGGAAACACCAGTGTGAATAGATAACACAGAATCCACCAGTCACAATAGAAGATAGTCACAGTTCCCCCTTTCACCTTCCTGCACAGTGACTTCTTCCCAGATCAAAGAGCATGATTAGAAAACTCTCCCATAGAAGTCAATGGGACAGAGTCAATCTTAAGGCTCCTATGTGCATGCAGCTGCTGTAAAGCATCTATCTGACTGCTGTTAAAGCAGCACAAACAAGGCCTAGTGGCCAAAGTGAAAACTGCAAGACTTATTAAAACTTACAAGAATTATTAAAAAACATTGAAAGTGATATGAAAAATAAATTTTAAAAAATCCTAAAAAATGTGTTTAACATAAAAACGGGACTTAAACAATTAGTCATTATTTGATGACACATTCCCTTTAAACCCCTTTCCCCCCAAAAAAATAAATACATTTTGCTCAAAGTTGGAAATTTTACTGTTATAACTCTATACTCTCAGGTGCTTCAGCAGAGCACCCCTGAAACATACAACACACTATGCACTTGATCTAATCCCATTAACAATGGAAAAGAAAAAAAACCTTCTCTCAACGGAAACAGGGCTGCTTGTGCATATAAACCATAAAAACTAATCTCCCTGAGCCAAGCAGATAATTAACTCCACCATTGATGACATATGTTATCCCTTTAAAGAATAAAAAAAAAAAAGCCTTAATGTCATGTTTGTTTAGAAACCTGATAAAAATAGAATTTTCTGGTAGTAGAACTACAACCCCCAGCATGCTTTCATAGCCTGTCATCCACAATGATTGATGTGGAGTCCAAAAGCATCTGCATAGCTAGAATTATATGCAAACCATTAAAGGGGTGTTCTGGTACGTACAACTTGACTCTTATTAAAAGTGTGTGGTACAAAGTAAAAATACAGTAATTAAATATTTTCAGTAGTTTCCAACATAATCGCCAATTACAGGCTCTAAATGGATTTGTGCCAATATTTTCCACAATTCCGCTCGTAGTGGTCCAGGCATAAAAAAAAGGTATTTTTTTTTAAGTTTGTGTATTTTTTAGGTTTATTCATTCTTTAATGTACTATATTAATTGATGAAAGCTTAACATAAAGAAATATGTACTCTAAAGTTTGCATATGTCACCTAACCTCCTAGGTCCAAAGACCAATGTGGGTTAGGCCTTGTCCCCATGGCACCAGCTTGCAGCCGGTTTTTCAGATGATTTGCGGTTTTGCAAACCGTCTGAAAAACCGTCCGCAAACTTTTACATGGGGCTCTATGGAAAACCCGTGCAGCAGTCACCACTGCATGTCTTTTCCGCCCGCCCTCCCGAAAAACATTCTACTTATTCATTCTTCTCATTGCGGAGAAAAGCCGTCCTCCCGTGGCCGTGTGAGCGGCACAAAAACCGGACAAATACCGGTCGGATAAACAGACCAGTATTTGTACTGTGTTGCGTAAACGGGCCCTAACTATCTCAATTTCAGGAATCCAAGTATTTGAAAACTCCCACTCTATACAAGATGAGGGTAAATCTCTTATTCTACTACACAAAGATTTAAAAATACTGAACAGAATACAATCTAGCAAACAGGTAACATGCACAAGCAACAATTTGTAGTTGCAAGGTTCTTTAAGGCAACACTGTTAACGATTAAGGCTGTAACTTGCAAATGTAGAGTGCTTCATTACAAAAAATAAAGCACAAAAAGTCAGATATAAATTTGTGCAAGAACAGTCATGAAAACAAAAAGGGAAAAAAAACAGAAAAATCCAATACTTAGCAGCGTTGATTAGAAGAGTCTGCTACCAGGAACACAGACAGAAAATATAGCCAACTCTACTCCCTAAAGGTAAATCCCTAAACAGAATGATTTCTTACTCTTATACACATCAGCATGGAGGTAGGATTGGAGGTGAACCCTCCCCCTTCCTGGGACAGCCCGGGAGGGGCACTTCCTTATTTGTGCCCCAGGCCACAGACTTTGTTTCACCAGTGATGATGACATGACATAAAACAAAGTGCACCAATGAAGAAAAGGTGGACGGTATAGAACGACGCACTTCCAAAAAAGAAATTGTATTGGTATTAAAAAAATAAAAACAATTAAAAAACCTAAATACAAAGGTTATCCCATAGTATAAATGACCAAGAAAAAAAAACCCCAAAGATCCCACAAATAGAATATTCTCTGATATCAGAGTGCTTTTTGCTATTGTGCGCATATATATATATATATATATATATATATATACACATACATACAAACACACACACACACACACACACACACACACACACCCAGAACAATGTATTATAAGACCAAGATATGAAAGTTCTAGAACATAATAAAATATATAAAAAAATATATCCTGCAGTGGTCCCATCTTAAACATCACAGGAGATTAATTCAAATTTCATGGCCAGAGCAGGAAACATTTGGAAATCTTGGGCTCCTTTTTAAATTTATCCTATGACTTTTTGCACATGTATGCGCTTCCTTATTATGAGAACACATTTTTATTTAATTTTTAAAGATTTTTATTGGAATTGATCAAGTGTTGTGATCAATTTTTGTATACTAAAACAATTTCTTTTTCAGATGTGTCTTTAATTAGTATCCCCCTTTATCCTCCTTTTGGTGCATGTAGCTGCACTTTACTATATTATTTGGTGTATAAGTGCCCCTGTCCCTCCTTTTTTTTTTGTCACCTAAAACATGACATCCCATAGGATGACATTATGCCAACAAGCATCCTTTTATGAGTCCATATTCCCTCCAAATTATTATTTTAGTTGGAAACATTATGGGTTTGTATTTTATGGTTGTGTGTGTTTGGATTTGATCTGAAACTTAATGTGCACTCAAAGGTCTTGGTAACTAACATATATATAGGGTAGACTTTAAGCCCTCAGGGGGGGGTCCCCCCTTCCCCCTCTCTGTATCCTTACTATCTTTTGGGCCCACCACTGTTTTTGTTCAACTTTTGGGTTTATGAAAAAAAAATTTCCCCCTTTTGAATTTACAGGCCCGGGAATTAATGGCGCTCTAAAAAAATAAAAAATTTTAAAATTTAAAAAAAATTTCCTTTTTCCAAAAAATAAGACAGAAAATTAAAAAAATTAATTTTTTGCTCCAAAAGAGACTAAGATTATTTTTAGGGGATGTATTATTTTTCTATAAACCCCAATAATTCAAAATTTATTGTTGAAAAACCACATCAACATGTTTTAATATACTGTAGTGTTTTTTCATCACAAACATCGGGCATAAGCACCCCAACCCTTGAATTTAAATAACTAAAAATCACTAGGGTTTTTATTTTGGGGGAAACAGGGTATATATATATAAAATTTTTAAAAAAAAAAAAACCCAAAAAACAGTTTTACAATAATTTTTCCCCCGCTAGCCCTTACAGAAACCCAAGAAGGCGATAAATTGACTTTTGGGATGGGTTGTGGACCCTAGGGCTTTTTGCTAAACACGGGAAGTTTTTGAAAATTGGCCAGTGTCTTTTTTGTTTTTTCATTCTTTGTGCACTTTCCTATGTTTATTCTTACCTTAAAGTACTAGATTGATGGAGGCTTTAATTTTGAAGAAAAATTACCCTTAAATTTTGCATTCCCAAAATCCCAACCCAAAACAAAGCCCAATGGGGATTTCATAAACAATTTCGAAATTCAAACATTTGAAGACTTCCACCCCAATACGGGAAAGAGTTGCATCTCTTATTCTACTGAAAAGGTCTTTAAAAATTCCTTAACAGGTGGGGCCCCGGGCAAACATTTTTTTGACACGTTTTTTAAGCCAAAACAGGAGGGGAAACCAAACACAAGAATTTTAGTTGATGAAAAAGGGGGTTGTGGGTTTTTCTTTTTTTTGGGCCCCTTTCGGGTTTTCGCATACAAATATTTCTGTAACAAAAAAAACCCCAAAAAACATAGGGTGCACTGAGCCTAAAGCCCGGATCACACGGCTTTTTTAAAGCCGAAATTTGTGGGGGGATTTTCCGCCGCAATTAAAAGGCTTGAAAAAGGGTGGGGGGCAGGGGTTCGCAGCCCCCCCGGCCCCATAGAAAAACCCAAATTTTAATCCCCGGGGGGCGAAACCCCCCCGGAAAAGGGGGCAGGGCCCAATTTCTCCCCCCCCGCCCGGAGTTTTTTGGGTTGAGGGGGGATTTTCTCTATGAGATTGGATTACCGAAATGGGGGGGAGGGGATTCCAGGCATTTCCCGGCCGCAATTCGGCTGGAATCCATCCCCCAAAAAAAAAAAAAAAATAAGCCGTGTGCTTTCACACGTGGTTTTTTGAGTTTTCTTTGTGAAAAAAATGTAAAAAACATTAACGGGCTTTAAAATTTCTGAAAAAAAAAAAAAACGCCTTTAAAAACGCACCAAAAAACACTGTGTCAAACCCCCAAAAACATTTCAAACCACTTGAACTTAAAAAGGCTAAGGTTTTTTTAGGCAAAAAAAAGTATTAATGTTTTAAAAGGCTTTAACTTTGGAAAGGGTACAATAAATAAAAAAACACAAAAAAACCAAAAAAATTTGTGCACAAACAGGCATAAAAACAAAATGGGGAAAAAAAAACAGAAAAGTCCAGTACTTAGCAGTGTTGATAAGTAGAGTCCTAATTTCTCTCCCAATAAAAACAAAGGGGGGGGATGTACCCAAACCCCACTTTGTTTTAAGCCCCCAAAGGTTAAATCCCCAAAATTTTTGAAGGACTTCTTATTCTTATACACATCAGCATGGAGGCAGGGTTGAAGGTGAACCCTCCTCCTTACATCCTGGGTCAGCCTGGGTGGGGGCATTTCATTATTCATGCACAATACTTTGTTCAACCAGTGACAATGTGATGATATAAACACAATGCACCAAAGAAGAAAAGGTAGACGGTATTTAAAATTTGCACATTTTCCAAAATACCCAAACTCCCAAATTTATTCTATCCCCAAAAAAACAATTTAAAAAACCTAAATGCAATTTTTTATCCCATGAAACAAACCCCATTTCATGTGCAAAAAGCATTTGTACAAAAAGACCCAAAGAAGGAGCAAATGGTTCAGTATATAAAGAACTTAAAATCAAAAAAACCCGATGTGTTTAATTGAATAGACCAAAAACAAAAAAATAAAATGCAATCTAGATGGGAACCCGAATATAATTGTATCTTGGCTGTGCATGTTTATATACCGTCTAGATTTTCTTTTTATAAATTTTTAAAGTTTACAAATTTTTAGTTAAATATTTTTTTTTCCCCTTTTTTCCCCTTTTAAAAACATTAAAAAACAAATATAAAGGGTTTGGGAAACACTTTCATACATGCAAAAAGCTATAGGATACATTTAAAAAATTAGCCCAAAGTTCCAAAACTTTTCTGTGACCTGGCCGTCAAATTTTTATAAATTTTTTTTTTGTTTGCCACGTCAAGCCCTTCCAGATATTTTTTGGGATTGCGTTATTCTCAGAAACTTTCTTGATTTGGTCTGGTAATATATTGTTATATTGCTCAGCATGTGTTTTTTTTTTTTTTTTCCCTTTTCCCGTTGCATTAGAAGGGGGAGGGGAAAGGGGGATTTACTTTAAAAATTTTTATTTGTAATGGGTTGGGTTTTAATTTTTTTTAAAAATTTTTAATATTTTGTTTTGTACGTCTTCAAAAGGGTAAAAAACTTGGGATTTTTTGTATGTATGTAATATTTTTTAAAAAATATATATATAAAATATATTAATTTATAAAATTTAATATATTTATATATATATATATATATCATATTATATTTAAATATATATCCCAAAAATGCAAAAAATTACCCAAATTAAAACAGGAAAAGGGTTTCCAAAACAAAATGTATCAAAACTTCCTGGCCAGCCAGAAAAAAAAAAAAAAAAAAAAAAAAAAAAAAGAAAAAATTTGTTTTTAAAACATAAAGGGATGGGCTAAAAAACCCCAAAAAGGGGTACAATTATTCAATGAGCAACCCCTTACCCAGTCATATTCCCTCTAGACCCTTTATAAACTGGGTGGGTTTGGGACTCAATGGATGGGAAGCTTTAAAAAGGGTTTGGGCCCCCAACCCACATTGTTTCCCCTTAAACCTCAGCCCCGCCCTTTCCCTTGGGTTTCCCTTTTTAATTCAGGGGGGGTGTTTAAAAGGGTTATACCCCAAAGGGGGGGCCCGTAGGAAAAAAACCCGGTCCCGGTAGCCAATAGCAAAACCCGAGGAGCTGATTTCAGCTTATAAAAGAAAAGTAGAAAAGAAAAAAGGGGGCCCAGCAAAAAGGAATGTAAAAAAGGCCGAGCTTAAAAGGCCCTTTTTTAAAATTTTACTTTTTTCCTTTTAAAAATGCAAAGGGGAAATTTCCTTCACAAAAAAATTTAAAAAAAGGCAGGGGTTTAAAAAATTCGCGTTTCGCAATGTTTTCACACCAGCTTGGGGTTTTTCGGGGTGTTTTTTATTTCCTTTTTTTGTGCAAAAAATTTCGGCATTAATTTTCTGTGTCTTTCTGCACAAAAAAAAAAAAAAAAAAAAAAAAACAAATGTTAAAGCACCTTATCTATGTTACCGGCTTTTTTCGAACTTTTACATCGGATTGCCGATCGTAAATCCATTCCGAATCAGTTGAAAATCAGTTGCAAATAAGTGGCACGTATTTTAACTGTTTTTCCCGACGGATTCACCAACCCTCCAATATTGTGGGTGGTGAACCTCCGAAAAAATAATTGAAAAATGCCATTTTTTTTTTCCGTCCGGGATTGCCGTCGCCAACCCCGCGGGCAATCCGGCACGGAAAAAGGGGCCCCGGTAAATGCGAGCCGTAATTTTCTATTGAAATCAAAGAAAATAGGCTTTTACTTTTTCTGACTATTTGCCGCCCGGATTCCACGTCAACCCGTGGGCAAACCCCGGGCGAAATAAGCCGTGTGAACGAGGCCTTAGGCTGTAATATCAAACTGTGCATTGCTTAATTATGAAAAAATAAAAACATAAGTTTGTGCAAAAACAGTCATGAAATATATGAAAAGTCTAATTGTATGTTCATACACCGTACTGCGACGTGTACCTGTGTGCATCACATTATGCCGGGTGTGTAGGAAGTATGCACTGGCCAGCACGTACGTCTAAAATGCTCTGTGCCAGCTCCCATAGATATGTCACTTCTTTCAATACATGTTAGGGGAAAGGGCAGGTATAAAGCTAAATTAGTATAAATTACCGTATTTGCAGGGTGTACTTTGGGCATGTTGCAGCGCAATTACACCCCAAAATACGGACCGCATATACGCCATATGAACATACCCTAATGCTTAGGCTATGTTCACACGGGTTAAATTGGGGCACATTTCGCCGCGTATTTCGTGGCGTACTGCTTCTAAAATACGAGCGAAATGTGCCCCAGTCATTAGGTAATCCCGTTTCCCAAAAGAACTATGATTAGCCTCCTCTCCCCGCTCATACGACGCATGGGGAGATAAGTGACATGTCAATTACTAACGGCAAATACGCTCCGCTAGTAATGAATGTCTATGGGTCCCAACGGGCTGCCGCCCCCCCGCCCCCCGGGGAGTACAGATCGGCTGATCCCCCAAATCCTGGGGTAAAATTAGGGGCGTATTTACGCCCCGCAATTAAGCCGTATGAACTTAGCCTTAGTGGTGTTGATTAGTAGAGACCTAATTCTGCTCCCAGGAACATGGACAAAAGATGAAGCCAACTCCACATTGATTGGGACATTACATAAAACATAATGCACCAAAAAAGAAGAAGAGGTGGAAACTATATAAGTAAGCACATCCAAAAAAATCTAATTTTTTTGCAAAAAAGATTCTTTTATTTTCCCCATAAAAACTTTTTAACGTAAATAAAAAGTATTTTATCCATGAAAAGGGAACCCCAAATGAAATAAAAGCCAAAATAAATGATATACAAATATATAATGTTAAATGAAGCAAATCTCCCTACTCCCCTTCTAGATAGCAACAGGAAAGTAAAAAAACAAAAACAACATACTGAGCAATATAATGATACATTACCAGACCACATCAAGAAAGTTTCCGAAATAACGCGATACCAAAAAATTCTGGAAAGGGCTTGACGTGGCAAACATAAAAAATAATCAAAATTTGACGGCCAGCTCACAGAAAGATTTTGGAACTTTGGGCTAATTTTTTAAATGTATCCTATAGCTTTTTGCATGTATAAAAGTGTTTCCTTGTTAAGGGATAACACGTTTATATTTATGTTTTTAATGGTTTTAAAGGGGATAGAAAGAAAGTGTTGATCTATATTTGTATACTAATACAATACCTTTTTTGAGATGCGCATGTATACATAGTGTCCCCCTTTTCTTTCTTTTTGGTGCATTATATATTGTTGGGCTATGTGGCTACACTTCACTATATTATTTGGTTCAGGAGTGCCCACCCACAGTACTTTTTTGTTTGTTTTTATATCATGAAACAGGGTGCTTTCACACAGTGCTTTTTTGGTGCGTTTTTTAATGCGCTTTTTGTGCAGGAAGGCACAGCAATTAAAGGGGTTGTCTCACTACAAGGATTGCTTTCTATGTTGAAGATCTTTCAAAAACAAGTCACTTTCAATATATGCCCTTAACTTCCCCTAGATAACCTCTTGTTGGGGCATCGCTCCTCAGGTCGCTATACTACAACCTGTTTTGATCCCCAAAAGGTGCCAGCACTGGTTGTAACTACGACCCCCCTTCTACTGCACCCTGTAAAAAGGCAGTAAACACGCCCGTGAATTCAAAATGAAACCAAGAAAACAGGACTGAGGTAAGATGAATCAATGTAGTCAGACAACCCCTTTAATGCTTTACATTGCTGCACAAAAATCACGGTAAAAATAGCGATTTTTACAGCAATTTTGCAGCGTTTTTTGTGCAGCAATTTACAGCATTAATTGCTGTGCCTTCCTGCACAAAAAATGCATCAAAAACTCCCTGTGTGAAAGCACCCTAACTCCACAGGGATGAAGTTATGCCAATGAGCTCCCTTTTACGAGTCATATTCAGTCTAAAGGATCATTTTGGCAGGAAACCTTATAGGTTTGTACTTTTAAAAGTTTGTTTTGGACTTGTTGGGGCACATTAATGTTCTGTTAACTACAGGAACTGGTAAAAACATGTTTCATAATACCAAAGATCCCACTAGATTACGAACGGAAAAGGTTAATTTGACCCCAAGGGTTGTAAAACCAGCCCAAGGAAGTTGAAGGGGTTGAGGACAAGTATTAGGAACAATGAAGGGGGGGTTAAAAAGGAAAAAAATTTACATTAAAAATTTTAAAAAAAAGAAAGGGGGTTAAATAAAAGCAAATATTTATTAGATGAACCAGCCAGGTGGCATTATTTTCAACCCAAAGTTTACAAAACAGCAAATTCTTTTGTGCAGTAAGGCCTTCACACTCCTATTAAAAAAAAAAAAAAATTGGGGGGGGTTTTTAATAAAAATGCAATACGCTGGTCAGCTGGTACTTTCAACAGCGCTATGGCCCTGCTGTGTATTCACTTTCTCTGACTCATAAGTGCCTGAAAGATTATGTCTGGTTATAATAGCAGTCAATGAGTGCTATGATTTTACTGTATTTGCAGGGTGAACTGCAGGTGCATTGCAGCACAATTACGCGCCAAAATGCACCCCGTAAATACACAGTATGAACATACCCTTAGGGGCCGTTCACACGGCACAGGACAAATCCCCGGCCGGTTTTTGTCCCGTTTTGGCGGCCGCCCCACGGCCGCGGGGGGGGGGGGGTTTTTCCGCGAATGACAGAGAAAGCCCCCCCCCTCCCATTGGTGCACAGTTCCGCAAACCCGGACGGGGAAAATTTTGCAGGGTTTAATTTTTGTCGCCGGTCCCCGGGGACAAAACCGCCGGGCGGGAAAACCCCCTCATTGGGGACTGCTGCACGGGTTTTCCATAGAGCAAATAAGCTCATTTTTTGGCCATTTTTTCCAGGCGGTTAAAAAAACCCCAAACCGGCTGAAAAAAAAGGCCGAAAACCCGTGCATTGGGGACATCCCTTAATTTTTTACCTACATTTCGTATCCCCATTACATCCTGTCTTATACTCCAGAGCTGCATCATATTCGTGGTCAGTCACTGTGTCATACATTACTTATCCTGTACTGATCCTGATTACCCCGTATTAACTCCCGGCTGCACCCACTATGATGTACATTACACTACTTTTCCTTTGGGTGCCCTCAATGCTGGGACCCAGAACAGGGTGCCCCCTTTCAGTATGATACAGGAGTAACTCGGATAAGTAAGTAATGTATGTACACAGTGACTGCACCGCAGAAAAATGAGTGCAGCTCTGGAGTATAATACGGATAAATAATATATTACAGAGTAAATCCTGTTTATCCCAGAGCTGCACTCGCAATTCTGCTGTTTCTCTATTGTTATGAATGACAAGTTTTTGGCAGCTCAATTATCATGGACATTTTACTCGTAAACCCTTGTTATTAGTAAAGGGTGCATGCATGTGGGCCCGGTCTAGTAGCCCCTTCTACTTTCCCCTCGGTACTAACATGTCCCACGCTCTTTACTTGTCCAGAATGAAGGGCTCCTGGGGCAAACAGGTGGGGGGCCATATTTTCTTTTTTTTTTTGGTCCCCGGGGACTTTTTTTTAAGACTTTCTAGCGGTGACGTCCTTGTTGCCATAGCACCAACCAGAAATTTAGCAACCGAGCTCAGCTTTCTTTTTTTTCCATGCAGTAAAAATTTAATGTAAAAGCGGTTTGGTGCTATGGGGCATCCAAAAGACGTCTTTTTGAAAAACAAACCCATTTTTGGGGTATGAAAAAGGTTATTTTACAGTATTTGGAAAATTGGAGTAGGGGGGGGGGGGGTTGAAGGGGAAATGGTTGGGATGTTAAGGTTTTAAAATGGGGTTTTTTGGGGTCCTAATTACGCGCCAAAAAGGGGCGCCAATTGGGGGCCCGAAAACGGCCCATTAAATTTAGGGTTTTTTCACATTTTCTCCATAAGAACTATGGATTACGTCTCCTTTCCCCCGTCCGCGAACCCCGCCGGGGGGGGAGATAATTACATGTAATTATAGCGGCTTTAACGGCCGCTGGGAAAAATTAAAGTCAATGGGCCGGCGAAGTGCCCCCCCCCCGCTCATTTCCCCCGCCCCCGCCCCGCCCACGGCGTAATTGCGGGGCAAATTTACGCCCTGCAAATACACCGGTGAAATACCCTTTAGTGAAAAATACGGTGCTTAAGAGGTCAAGGGGCTGCCCCCCCCCCTGGTTTTGGAATTACGTGCTAACAGCGCATGGTTCCAAAACACGGGGCTATGCGGCACGTTATCGCCAGCAAAACCCTATAAACATACCCTTACTGTTACACAGTTCTTATGACAGAGCCCCATTGGGTATAAAGTCCATGACATAAAGAAGCTCCTGTCCTCATCATAGAAAACGTTCTCTAGATGCCAGCAGCTCTGGATTTATCATCTGCTTTATTATCTTTAATCGCCATTTTGCCTTATATTGGTGACACTTTGGGACCTCAAACCAATTACCAGTTTTCCATAGAGTTAGATTGCATCCGGCCGGTATTTTGTCATTTTTTACATGGTTTTGGGGGACAGTTCTGCCCGCGGTTTGCAGCTTTACCATCCCCCTGACCCACTGACATTTACATGTTCTGCCTGAAAACTGGGCGGAAGAGTGAACATATTCTAAGTTTTTCGTTACGTCGATGGTGTAAAAAAAAAAAAATTTTGGGAAAAACCCTTTTCTGTGAACTACGCACGGATTTTTTTATTTCATCCTATTAAAAAAGGTTGAAAAGTCGGTTTACAAATCCAAAACCCATCTGTAAATTTGACTGAAAACCAGCGCCATGGAGACGAGACCTTTTGGTTTCAACATACAATATTGATTTTGGGGCAAACTTGATTTTTATACCTACGTATGGGGGGCCTGGAAAAATCAAAGTTGAGCTCTGTCTTTGTTGCCTGTGGTAACAGGTTTTAACATTAGGGGATGTTCACACAGCGCATTTGTGGGGTGTACTTTGATGTGTAATTGCCCCGAAGTACCCCCTGCACATACAATAAAATCATTACCAAGCCCAGCACCCATTTACTGTTTTGTAAAATCATCGTCGTTCCCGGGGAAAGAAAGGTCACTTCTTTTTACGGTCGTACATTACACGCCGAGAAATAGAAAGCTGCCTCGGGCCATTGCGTTTGAAAGTATAACCCTTACAAACATACTTTTAAAAGGGTAATGAAGGCATATTCATGCACAATACGCCATGTGAACATACCCTCAGAGTTCTTTTACCGTCAGATGTGGTTTCCTTGACAGAAGTCTGGAGGCGACACCTCAGTTTGCTGCTGAAGATTTTCACGTACAGAAGCATTTTTCGTCTCAGGTTCTGATTCTCGTTAGCTCCATTGCAATGGATCCGATGAGGATCCGCTCAAAAGAATTAACATGTTAATTTTTTTTCCCACACCACAGATTCTAAATCCATAGTCTGGAGAATCTGTGCGAACTAAAATGGAACTGGCCATTTAAATAAATGGCCGTCAGTTCGCATGGGGATTATGAAGAGGAACATGAAATCCGCATTATAATCCGTTGCGTATCCCACGTTCCGCTTTTAAGATGCAGTTTTGGAAGTAAAAATGGATTTGAAACAAAGAAGCCGTGATGTTTCCTTAAAGAGGTTGTCTCACTACATTGATTCATCTCACCTCAGTCCTGTTTCTTGGTTTAATTTTGAATTCAGGGACGTGTTTACTGGCTTCTACTAGGCTGCAGTAGAAGCCAGGTCTGTAGCTATAGCGACCAGTAATGACAGCCTATCAGGAGAGATTAAACAGGTCTGTAGCTATAGCGACCTGAGGAGTTGACGCAGCCCGTACAAGAGGGGAAATCTCAGAATAGGTAGGATACTGTTAATGAACATATATTGCAAAGTGACTTGTTTCTGCAAGATCTTTAACATAAAAAGCAATCCTTGTAGTGAGACAACCCCTTGTTGTGTTACCCCTGCCCTGGTCACTGACAGTTAGCTTGCGGCCATCGTCCTCATTTACTTCCGAAGATAGCTGAGAGTGCGCGCTTGGCTATGTTCGGAAGTTCCAATAGAAGTGAATGTAGAGGACGGCCGCAAGTGCCCCCCTCCTCACTCACATACATAGCTCGCAATAACCAGTGCAGGGATTTTTACTTTGTGGTAAAGCCCCTTTAATAAGGGTCCTCCAATTATAAGCCATTCTTAGTTTTGGCTTGAAAAACTGCATCTAAGGGTACGTTCACACAGCTGATTTAGACGCTGAAAATGTCAGCGCTTATTAAGGATTGAATCCGCATTGGAAAATCCTTGCCTGAAAGCAAGGACTTTAGATAAGGATTTGATGTGGATTTTCAGCCTCCCATATAATGTGAGGTGAGAATTCAGCATAGACTGCCTCAAGAATTCACACCAAGGAAAATCAGGTCATGTGAACAACGTAAGGTGAACTGCAGTCAGATTGAGGCAGATACAACACTGAATCCATGATAATCATACCCTAAAAAGCTGAATGGGGGAAAAGTTTAGACAGGTTTAAGAAATGAGGTCCAATATGTTTAACATACATGCCAAACTCTCCCTTTTTGGCGTGGGGGGTCCCGCTATTTGGGGTCCCTCCCGGCCTCCCGGGGGGAGTTGGCATTCCTCCCGCCGCCAGCAAACGGCGGGGGGTTTTTTAAAGCCGCGCGCCGGAGTAGCGCTAGTGCGCTACTCTGGCGCCGCCGGGCCGCTCCTACAGGCGGGTGGGAAACGGCCGCTGCACCCGCTTTACCCGCCCGGAGTCTCCCCTGTGCAGGGAAAGGGGGCACGCTCCCCTCCTCCCTCCTCCCCCGTATGTCCGGCGCCGGTGTGGGGCGCCGCACATACAGGTCAGCGGCAGGGGGAAGTGACGCGCGGCTGCTCTCCCCTTCCCCCTGCGCCGCTGAGGAGATCGGTCGGGAGCTGGCAGCGCTGCAGAGCCTGGTGAGGTAAGTGGATTTTTATTATTTTATTTTTATTAGCTATAGGGGGGGGCTCTGCCTGGCAACAGAGGGGCACTACCTGGCAACAATGGGGGCACTACCTGGCAACAGAGGGGGCACTACCTGGGCAACAAAGGGGGCATCTCCCCCGGGAAACAGAGGGGGGAATAGCTCAAACAATGGGGGCACTACCTGGCCCAAAAGAGGGGGACTACCTGGCAACAATTGGGGATCTACCTGGGAAAAGAGGGGGATCACCTGGCAACCCGGGGGGATCTCCTGGGGAACAATGGGGGCACTACCCCGGCCAAAAAAATGGGGGGACCTAACCCTGGGTAACAAAGGGGGCACCTACCTGGGGTACAGAGGGGGGTCCCACCTTCCGTAAGGGGCACTCCTGCTTTGGGGGGGGGGAAAAACCTGGCTAAAGGCATCTACCTGGGTTTTTTCCAAAGCCTTATGGGAGTTAGGGGAATGGGTGTGGCTTTTTTTAGGGGGCGTGCAACCGGAAAGATGGGCGGTCCCCTGCAAATTTTTTTTCCCCCAACCCCCTTCGCGCGCCACCGTCAAAAACTTTCCCGCTTTTTTTTATTTTTAAAAATTGGGGAAATGATGTAAAAAACACAATCTCAGGCTATGTTTTACACGGCTTAAAATGGGCCCCTATTTTTGGGCCAATTTTTGCGCCCCGGGGTTCGCCAATTACGGGGCCCAAAACGGCCCATTCATTACGGGAACCCCCCAGTTCTCATAGAAACTATGGATTACGTCTCCTCTCCCCGCTCGGGGAAAACGCCGGGGGGGGGAGATAATTGGGCTCACTTTTTTAGCGGGAAAATCCCTGCCGCTAGCATTTATTTTCTAGGGGCCGGCGAAAATGCCGGCCCCCCCGCCCCCCGCCCCCGGCCCACACTTTAATTGGGGGGGCAAATTTCACCCCCCCAGTTAAGCCCCGGGGGAACATAGCCTTAAAATTTGGGTTTTCCCCTGTACGTTTTCACTAGCAACCCCAGAGTTTAAACAAGCAAAGATTGGGTTTCCCCCTTCCAACACAAGTTTCTTAGTCTAATTTTCCACTCAAACAAAAAAAAGTCAATTTTTTTTTCCAGCATTTTTCTGAAAAACACTGAAAAAGTCCATAGATTGTATAAAAAAAAACGTTCTGTTGTCTCCACAGAACGTCTTTTTTTCTACTCGTTTTAGTTACTGGTCGTTTTTTTAAACTTGTTGCAAATCGACTGAGTAGGGTAGAAAATTTACTATTGGAGTCTTGAAAAGGGCAGATTTTTTTGGGGGTTTTTTTTTTTTTGCAGAAATACCAGCAATTCAAATGCTTGCTTTTTCGTAAAAAAAACAGAACAACACCAAAAAAAGCCTAAAAACGGCCAAAAAAATGGCCATT
The DNA here is from genome assembly GCA_025379985.1 of Phyllomedusa bahiana. NCBI lineage: Eukaryota > Metazoa > Chordata > Amphibia > Anura > Hylidae > Phyllomedusa > Phyllomedusa bahiana. The sequence continues at coordinate 72,499 of JAODAL010009880.1, forward strand.
TTTTTTCAGCAGCTTTTAACAGGCAGTGGACAAAAAAACCCCACAATTTTAGGATTTGGTTTTCAGGATGTTTTTAGTCCCTGTCAGTAACAAACGATAGCAAACAATTTTGGAAAAAAAGGAAGCCCTTAAATTTTGCAAAAAAAAAAAAAAAAAATTAGCATGGGTTTGGATTGGATTAGGTTAATTGCAACTAATGCTCACATGTTATAAAAACTAAAGAAAAATAGTTTTTGAAAATTAGGAATGGTCTATTTTTTTCTTTTAATATGAAGCTTCCCCCTCCCCAAAAAAATAATTCTTTATATATCCCATAATAGATATACTAAAAATATAAAATTTTATCTTCCATTCATAACCTATCTGCCCAAAAAAAAAAAAAAAAAAAAAAAAAAAGTACTCAAATATGGATATTTCTCTTCCTATTACAACACCACCAATAACATAGTGCCCCCGTACCCTTTCATGGTAAAAAGTGCAAAACCTACAACACGCAAAGAAAAAAAATGTTTTCCCCCTCCCCTCATTTCTCCCCAAATTTGGGATTGACATCAATAAAAGGGTTTTAGCTCCCCATTAGAGGGACACCCCAAAATGGGTGATGTTAGGCTATGTTCACATGGTGTTTCGAATACGTTTTTTGGATCCAAAAAACATATTCAAAACGTCATGTGAACATACCCTAAGCTTATGTTAACACGGTGTAATTGCGGGGACGTATTTCGCCTGCAAATACGCCGTGTGCTCGGAGCGGGCTGAATGGGGGGCCCCCCATGACATTCAATATTGACATGTCACTCTCCCCCCCGCCCCCTATTGGGAAGTACCCATTTCTCGGGGAAATTTGGGGTTACGAAATAAGGGACATATCCGCCCGTTTTTAGGCTTAGGGCGCGAATTACGGGGGGTGAAAACCCCCTAATAATTGTCGTGTGAACATAGCCTAAGACTGATTGGGCGTTTAGCTGGCCCCACTACCTCCCTGAACAAAGTTAAGCAAGTGCTCAGAACGCAGACAGAGTCATTAATACTTTGACTGTGGGCCATAGCCAATATATAAGTTGGCCCCAGTCCAACTCTGTTCTGTGGGTGTCCCTGGAACATGCCAAATTACCAACATCAGTACTCTTTACAAGACTATCACTAATACCCATTGCGCACCCCTAAATACCCCCGTATTTAGGGTTTCCATTTGGGGACTTATCACTTTGTCATCATTAGATATTTTTACCTTATTGCCCGGATAAGGTTGATCAAAAGAAGAATGGTCACCGGAGAAGAAGACGACTGTTCGAGTTGAAGGGTTCTTCATACGGCACCAGACGATCCAGGTGAAACTTCACTCTTATTAACACTTAAAAATAACAATAAATAAAGTGCCTGGGACAGTTTCCCCCTCCTTTTCCACGAAATAATCCAAAATTTTTCCATACCTCGAAGCTCTCACCTCGGACGTGGGGTGCAACCCAAAAACTGTCCCCTTTCCCAAATCAGATTTTAAAACAACTACTACTGCACAAACCCCTTTTATATCCTCTAGAGAAACCCCCTTTTCTTGGTTCAACCATAGGCAATCTCCACCCCACCCCTAGCAAACAAAACTAAATGATCACAGTTAGGTCACCACAGGGGGCTTCTCCACAATCCAGTCGGGTATGTTGTAGACAGCAATTTATTGCATCAGAAAGAACTAATCTTCCCCCCACCTATGTGGCCATCTAAGCCTAGACAAACAATACACAACAGGCCAGGACCTATAACAGGAAATAGGAAAACAAATGGAACACTTAACCATAAAAAAAGTATTAAAGTTTTAAAGGGGGCCAAGGGGTATCAATTTGGGTAACATCAAAGTTTAAGAATGCAGTCCCCTTTAATGATATGTGATTTGCAAACATATTAAAATCCGGGAATGGCCAAAAGCTTAAAACAACTTTTACTTCATATCAAATCAGAATTAAAAAAAAAACAAAAAAAAAAATTGTTTTTTTCACAGCATCAATAAAGTAAATAAAACACCTGTAATATGCTCATCCTTCATTAGGTGAAATGGTCCATGAATATGACAAAAAGAGGAAAATTAGGGTGCTTTCACACAGTGCTTTTTTTTGCAATGCTATATCTTCAAAAGACAAGGGATATAAGATGTCAGCATTGAACCCCCCTTTTTTGGTGGGGTTTTAATGGGTTTTTGGGGTTTTTTTAATATGGTTTTGGCCTATGTTCACACGTGTAATTTCGGCAGCATTTTCGCCGCGGATTTGCCTCTAATACGGGTGAGTTCGCCCAAAATACAGTAATCCATAGTTCTAAAGGAAATGTGGCTTTTTTGCCTTCTCCCCCGATTGATTGTGCGCGCGGGGAATAATGACATTCAATTACTTTCGGTGAATCACACCACAGTAATGCTTTTCAATGGGGGCCGGGGTCTACCGCACGCGACCCCAAAACCCCGTAATTGCAGCCGTATTTTGCGCGCCGCAATTACCGCAATTTTTGCACGTTTTTAAAAAAATTTCTACAAACGCCTGAAAAACCCACAAAATTTGGCCGTGTTACACGGCTTATTCAAAAGCCGTAATTTTCAAACCCGGGTTGCGCTCGCGTTCCCCTTGAATAAGGGGGGGGTGTGGGGGCGGGGGGGGGGGGCTGGCCCGCCGGCCCCATCGACTTGCATTATCCACGGCGCGTTTGCACCCGATAATGTGCAGATGACTTTTTCCCCCCCCCCGGGTTTTCCCAGTGGGGGGACGACGGAATCCACTGTTTCCTTTAGAACTGTGGATTACGTAATAATGAACAGATTGGAGCCGTACTGCAGCGCAATGGCCCCAGTACGGCTCCAATCCGCGGGAAATAAGCCTGGAACCCCCCTTACAGTAATTTAACGTCAACAGACTATGAACTGCCCCTCTTCCCGGGATATTTACACCCGGGAGAAAGAAGTGACATGTCACTTCTTGCTGGCGTATACGCGGCGTAGATAATGGAAGTAAATGGGGTTCACCCCCCGCGCTTTAGAACTACACGCTGGCCAGCAAGTACTTCTAAAACAGTACATGCAGCAATATGCTGACTGAACATACCCTGAGGGGCCGTTTACACGGCAGTGGACAAATTTCCCCGGCCGGGATTTGTCCATTTTTTTCGGACAACACCCCCCCCCCCATGAGATGACATGTTCCGTCCGGAAAACCAACGGGAAAAAATTGTGCATGTTCAATGTTTTGTCGCCGGTCCGCCGGCGACAAAACTTCCGGGCGGAAAACCCGTGCAATGGGGACATGGCCTTACAGCACAATTTTCTGCACTTTCCCTTACTTTTCTATCCATGGACGTTAAGTGAGACTTTGTTTTACTAGGACTGAAGTGTTATTTTTATTGGAACCATTTTGGATTGTGTGTGACTTTTCAATACTTTTTATTGCAAAGGACAAAAAAAAAACCCTGCAGTTTTGGCATTGGGAATAGACACAGTGCCACTAATTGTGTGATTTTTAAAAAAAATTGTACAGTAAAATTACAAAAATGGGGCAATCAGGAAACAGAAAGGAACAAAGCACCGTTACTCAATTCTTTACACGCCACATCGACTTTGGCACCTAATGGGTTAAAATTCCAGGATCAGCACGGTCTCCAATCCCGGCTACTAATAGTAGGTCCTGGTTATAATTAATATCTTTTACCTGCCATGTATGGAGCAGGCTCAGCAAGTAAACCTGCTGATTGTAAACCTGCTGATTGTATGATGTACCTGTACGTCAAATGTCAGTGAAGCTCAGCTTGTGTGCACCTTAACTAATTTCTACCACAGGTAGAACCAAACAAGAACATACTGTACATGTATTAGACTACAACAGTACATAAATACAAAATGAACAGTGAGTAACAATACAAGCAGTGCAGAGCATTGAAGTTTAGACAGGCCAGACTAAGCTGCACAATGTCCCTAGCAGTGTTCCTGTGGCTACTAATAGCCAAACATACAGAAGGATCCATCTGCTTACCGGCTGTGCTCCAACAGAGGCATAGGTTAGAAGGCACAGGTGGAATCTGCCTTCCTTCCTCCCAGGAACCTTTTCATCTCCTGTCTGAGTGGGTAATCAAAGAATTAAATGTTGGGGAAAAAAATACCAGCACTGGCCACTAGTTGGCATCTGAAGCATTAACCCCTTCCTGCTGCAGTGACTTTTGTTTACATCAAGCTGTTTTCTCCTCTCCACCTTCCAAGAGCCATAACTTTTTTTATGTCTACTAAGGTGTATGAGGGCCTGTTTTTTTTTTCTTTTCGCAGGACAGGATTTAGTTTTTAACCCCTTATTACCATAGGCAGGGTATAATAGAAGATGAATGAAATCACTATCCAGTGTAATAAACAGTATAAGCGATAATGTGATGGGATGTTACGGTTCCTTCGGCGGACCAAATGTTAATATAAAAAAAGGTTTAAAAAAAAATTAAATGTTTTTAAAAAAATAAAAAAAAAACCTTTTCCTATTTTCCATATATAAAAAAAAATATGAAAAAGAAACACATTTGGCAGCGCTGTGCCCTTAAAAGTCAGATCTTAGACAACATCATTTTATTAATTCCACACGGTTAATGACGGGGGACAAAATAAATAAATACTTTTTGCCAGAATTATGGACATTCTGTTTCCCCACCAAAAAATAGAATAAAAAAGGAATAAAAAGTTACATGCAGTCCAAATTGGTCCCAATAAAAACTAGATCTTGATCCACAAAAAAACATTGCCCCGCGCAAAATAGGACAAATAAAAAGTGATTAGTCTCAGAAAATTGCAATTTTTTTTTTAACCCTCTCCCAGCCTGCACTGTAAATGAACAAGGCAGCGGTTAGAAAGGAGTATGGAGGGGGCTTACTTGGTGAGCATGCTCCACCTGCTGGCTGTTATATACAGCTGACACCCGCCGCTAACAACAGGTATCGACTCTGATCCCTGCTGTTTAACTGTGATCCCTGCTGTTTAATAGTTTAGATGCCGCAGTACCATTCCTCCACTCAGTCAGCACCCCTGCGATGAGATTGCATGGTGCTGAGCTGTTGCTGTAGCAGCCATGTTTCTGCTATGGGCAGGAAGTAATTGAAGCGCCATCTGTCACTCCCTTCTGCATTATATAAATAATGCAATATATAAAGAATGCAAAACGGCGTACAAGTGATTGTGCCCCCTAGTTGTTAAATACTCTAGGGGGACTGAGTGCAGAAGGGAAAAAAATATAAAAAAAATAAAAAAAATAAAAGTTCAAAACACCCCCATTTTGCTATTTGCAAATAAAAAGAGAAAAAAGAGAAAAGTTACATAAAATTGGTATTGATGTGTCTGTATAAGTCTAATAAAATATAAAATTATTTGCCCTGGAAGGTGAATACCATATGAGAAAAAAATTCCAAACGCCAATATTAGTTTTTTTTGTTCATTTTATGTCCCCAAAAAATTGGGACAAAAAGTCATTAGAAAGTCGCATGTATCCCCAAAGTGGTACCAATAAAATCTACACTTTAGCCTGCAAAGAACAAGCTCTCACCATGGTCTATAGACAGAAAATACAAAACAAGTTATTGGTTGCAGAAAATGGCACACAGATTTAAAAAAATTAGAACAACTTTTTAAAAGTACAAAAACATAACAAAAACTCATCAAGTTTAATATCTTTGGAATGCAGACCGTATGTAATTTATGCCAAACAGTGTGCTCTCAACAAAAGAATGCTGCAATTATTTTTATTTCACGTTGCACCCCACATAGAATATTTTGGGGGTTTCCCAGTACATCATATGGTACAGACCATGGCACCATTACAAATTACATGTTGTCCCACAAAAAACAAGCCCTCATATGACTATATAGAAAGAAAAATAAAAAAGTTATGGTTTTCTGAAGGCAGGGAGGAAAAACACAAAATCTCAAAAATTGCTGCATCATTAAGGGGTTAAAGTAATACAGACAGTCCCCAACTTACACTGTTTCAACTTGCATCTGTCCCCTAGTTACAAACAAAGACTTATGGGGCAGTTACAAATGAAGACTTATGGGGCATGCTTGCACTTGTAGTTCCATGTTCCACAGCAGATAGTAGCTGTGGAATGACAAATTCCGGCATGCAACAGCAGCACACGAGGTGAGAATGAGGTGAAATCTTCTTAACAGGGGCACGGGGAGCAAAACAAATGTAAAAACCCTTCCCTGTATGATCCAAAACTAAAAAAAAAAGTTTGTGCTGGAGTTATATTTAATAAATGTACCTGCTCCAACTCATATATAAATTCAACTAAAAAACAAACAGTCCCTATCCCGTTCGTAACCCGGGGACTGCCTGTACAAATAATAAAAACTATATAAACTTGACCACTCTGGAATTGTACTGATCCATGAAATGCAAATATCATGTCATTTATGCCAAACAGTGAACTTTATAATCCAAAACGATAAAGCGAATCCAGCACATCCGAAGGTTGAAAAAATGATAGATAAAATCCCAAACATTTATTCCATATCCTTAAAATAAGAGGATCAGCAAAAGGGTGTAGAAATACCCAACATCATGGCTCACTCCACCGACGCGTTTCTGACGCTAAGTCCTTATTCGTGGCATAAACCCTCAAGGAATAATAACACTTTTGAAAACCTAAAAAGCCAATGGTATCGGAATCCCAAAACGGAAAGGGAGGCAACATCCCCTCATGGCCAAAACAAACTTTACTAGTCACGAACGAACAACAAAATCTATAATATAGTAATAGATTAATGATGGTACACAAAGCGTTTCTCTAGCGTATAAAACATATATAGTCACGACATTATGGGCCACATGTATGAAGACTTTTAGATCTAAAACTCAATTTTTTGCCCATATGGGCAAAAAAGTGAGTTTTACACCTAAACAGTTTTCCCTATGTCTGAGCATGGATGATTAATGGACCCACATATACTAACTTATCAATACACACATACGGTGAAAAACTGAAAGACGGCAAACAAGGTGGTATATGTAAATGTCTAGAAATAATATAAAGGGTCTGATCTTAAATTTAAGCCAAATGGGTATCTAGTATTTGAAAATACCATCATTAATCTGTTACTATATTATAGATTTTGTTGTTCGTTTGTGACTAGTAAAGTTTGTTTTGGCCATGTGGGGAGGTTGCCTCCCTTTCCGTTTTGGGATTCTGATACCATTGGCTCTTTAGGTTTTTAAAAGTTTTATTATTCCTTGAGAGTTTATGCCATGAATAAGGACCATAGCGTCCGAAACGCGTTGGTGTAGTGAGCCATGATGCTGGGTATCTCTACACCCTTTTTGCGGGTCATTGCATTTTACAAATATGGAATAAAAGTTTGGGATTTTAACTATCGTTTTTTCCACCTGCGGGTGTGCTGAATTCGCTTTATCATTTTGGATTATCTGCCTACGCCCTTTTGTCCGGGGGTTGTTTCCAAGCCCCCTGTGGAGGTTACCAACCTGGTGTGGACGACAATTAGGTGGTGAGCTGTACAATACTGTCTTTCTCTTGTAGTGAACTTCATAAAAATGAAACCCCTACAAAAAATTGCATTTTTCTTCACCTTTTACCCCACAACTATTTTTTTTGTGCTTTTCATTACATTATTTAGTAAAACAAGCCCTCATACATCTATGTAGAGAGAAAAATAGAAAAAAAAGTTATGGCTCTTGGAAGGTGGAGAGGAAAAACGAAAAGCAAAAATCTGAAAATAGCTGCTTCATTAAAGGGGTTGTCTCACTACATTGATTCATCTTAACTCAGTCCTGTTTTCTTGGTTTCATTTAGAATTCAGGGGCGTGTTTACTGGCTTCTACTAGACAGCAGAAGAAGCCAGGTCTGGACATATAGCAACTAGTGCTGGCAGCCTATCATGAGAGATCAAACAGGTCTGTAACTATAGCAACCAGTGCTCACAGCCTATCAGGAGAGATCAAACAGTTCTCTAGCTATAGCGACCTGAGGAGCTGATGCAGCCCATACAAGAGGGGATATCTAGGAATAGGTAGGACACTGTTAATGGACATGTATTGCAAAGTGACTTGTTATTTCAAGATCTTTAACATAAAAAGCAATCCTTGTAGTGACACGACACCTTTAAGGGGTTATTTTATTTTTATTTTTTAGATTATACACCTTATACAAATTATACAAATTATTAACCCCTTAACCCTTCACAGTCAAAATAATATGGCTCTTATTTTGCGGGACAAGATGTTATAGTGTCATTGACTGTACCATAGAATATACTGGGAAACCAAAAAACTATTTTAAGTGGGGCAAAATGTGAAAAAAAAACCATACTTGCACCCTGTTTATGGGTTTTTGTTTCTTACCGTGTTCACTCTTTGGTACAAATGATGAGGTTTCTGTATTCTGCAGGTTTATACAATTCTGTCAATGCCAAATATGTAGGGTTTTCATTATGTTTCAGTACCGCAAAAAAAATCCAAACATCTTCTATCCTTTCAGTTTGGCCCCAGCACCATTTTCTGTAACCAATAACGTTTTTGTTCTTCCACCTATGGACCAGCGTGAGAGGGCATTTTTAGCGGGCTAAAGTGTTCTTTTTATTGGTAATATTTTGGGACTGATGTGACTTTTTGATCACTTATTTCAATTTTTTGGGGATGTGAAATGTCCCAAAGTTTTTTTTCGCCATTTGGAATTTTTTCTTGTACGGTGTTCAGTGTATGCGATAAATTATGCTCTATTTTAATAGATTGGACTACAGACGTGGCAATACCAATTATGTCTAACTTTTTTATTATTATTATTTGTAAAACAGCAAAAGGGGGGGCGGTGATTTGAACTGTAATTTTTTAAAATTTTTTTATGCTTTAAAAAAAAAAAAAAACGTATTTGTTTGTTTCTCATAGTAATATTGAGTCCCCCAAGGATACATGACCACTAGGGGGCTTGATCGTCAGTACAATTTATTGCATCGCATAAACATTGCAATAGAGTGAACAAAGATGGCAGTTCAAGCACATCCTACCTGGAGCAGAAAGTGTTAGAATCACAGACATGGTGGCGGTGGAAGGCTTCCAGTCACCAAGTGAATCGATCATCACCTTGTCATCTCGCCGCAATGGTGCCACAGCACCAGTTCTCATTCACTTAGATGTCACGGCGGCTAAGGGGTCAAACAGCAGAGATTAGAGCCGGCTCTGTTCTCTGCTGGTAGTGGTGGGTGTCAGCTGTATCTAACAGCCATCATCTGCCACATATGGAGCCCTCTCCATACTCCCTTTGCGCTCCCATGAAGTACTAATACATCATGATGGTTTATTTTTTATTGTTATCAATAGCTGGGTACATATATTTGCACTCTTTACCCAACTCTCAGGCTTTAACCCAGTTGTTGGCGGTTGGGATGCCAAGGTCACATCAGTGGGGTTTCTGGGGTGGTTGGAATCCCATTGACTGACCTTTCAGACCAGTGGTGTCCCAACAATCCCCCCTCCCCAGTTAATGGTTGGCACTTTTACAGAGATACCTTTCATTGCCTCTGGGTATTGGTTTGTAGTCTAGTTTCCTGTCTTTGTGGTGTCCACTTCCTCCCTGTCATATCCTTTCTTTTTTTGTCCAACAAGGAACCACATTATTGCAGGAAACCAGCTGAGGTCTTCATGTACTAAGGTAGGTACACACCATAGTTGATTGCTCAATCTACACATCCAGTGATCTAAGGGTCTGACTACCCACTGATTTCCTGAATTATATTCCTGGCTTTGAGAACTTACCCTACAGTTCATTATGTGACACTGAACATAAAGGGTCTTAATTTAAAGGTCAAAAGAAATCTTGCTTTGCCAAAACAGCTGCCCTAGTCTTTTTACAAGGAAGCTATTTCCACTCTGCCTCTCATCTGACCACTACTGAGCCTCATACCTTGTTCTCAGCTACCCATGACAAAAACAGAGAGGTAGTGGCTATTTTGATTTCCAGCACCTGCCCTCTGCAAGTCACCTCTATTGTAATTGACCCAGCAGGAGGGTTCATTATCATGTAAGGAATCCTGTAAGCTAGTTAGTTTGTGTAATCCATATGCCTTCAATACCTCCTAAATGACATTTTCATCTAAAGTCTTGGCAAAAAAGACAAACTACCTCCGGGATCCTTAGGGTACGTTCACACAGCATATTGCGCCACGTATCTGTGTGCGCAACAATACGCCGGGTGATTTAGAATTATGCCCTGATCAGCACGTACTTCTAAAACGCTCTGGCCCGGCCACCACCCATTCTTCAAGCAGGTAATGATAGTTCTCTATGAGAGCTATGAATTACCGTTGTTGCTGGCCTTATTTTGGGTGTATTGCAGTGCAATTATGCCCCAAAATATGTCCCGCCAAAAAATGCCCTTAGAGTAGGGTCACACGTTATATGTTCGTCGCGGACATGTCTGCGCCAAAAAACGTGTTTGTTTACTCTTTCAAATTCTCTAGGAAATCACGCGGACTGGCCTCAGGCAGCTCTGTCTCCTATACTTGTATTTGTCGCGTAAATGGCGCAAATAATTGACAAGTCAATTCTTTTCTGGCAAAGATAGTATGCCAAAAAATACTCATGTAAAATCATCATCATCCAAGTGAGGACGTTGTTTTTACACTGCACACAAAGAGAGCTGTACTCCATGCAGATGTCCCCTTAGTAGTAATGAGGGGACTTCAACTCAGTCATCTCAGACCATATTGACATGCATTTCATGCTCAACAAGCTGCTGAACCTGACACAGTTGGGTTCTGAAATATGAACACGTGTGGTGTCTCACCTTTAGAGAATTAAAAAAAAATTGGGGGCCAAGATGGTCCAAAAAGAAAAGAAAATACTTACATTGCTTTTACCCGCAACTGTTGCTGCCTAGCTCCCAGCAATCTGATCCTCTCAACTTCTGGGCTCTCGTCTCGACACAGAGGAGATACTCGTGCTCTACTAACTTAGACCCTTCAGGACAAGAACCTGGAAGTTGAGAGAAGCGGATCACCAGGAGCTCAGAAACGACATCTTGGTAAGTATTAGGGTATGTTCACATGGTGTGTTGGATCCGTTTTGAATCTGAAAAACGCATTCAAAAGCGCTGTGTAAATCGCATCCAACATGCAGGCATTTTGGCTGCATCAGGAACGTACTCTATAGTTTTAAATAGGGTGTCTGCTGTGTCAAACGGATCAAGAATTGACATCTGAATTCTTTGAACGGATCCAAAAGACACATCATAAAGACGCATGTAAACATGCATCAGCGATCACTCATCTGAACGCCGCTGCGTGTTTTACGTTAAAAACAATGTGAAATCACAATGCATATTATTAGATGTGGGTTTGGGTTCATTTAGGGTCCAAACACGCATATAAAAATGGATCCAATCCTTATTGTTAGACTCAGTCTGCCTGGCAGACCTCCAAAGAACTATGGAGTATTTCATTTCTGACCATGTTAGAGATAGCACGTCCCTAGTATTTAAATGGGAAGCCCTGAAATGCATTCAGCGAGGCATCCTCATTAAACACAGTGGTCAACTTAAAAAAGCCTGCTCAGCCACCATTACGAAAGCGTTGCAGAAAGTAGCATCATTGGAACTTTTACACAAATGAGCCCTCTCTGCTGGATTTGTTATTGGCCAGACTTGAGGTTCGCCGACTCTTTAAGGCCTCTTGGGGTAGACTCTTACAAACCTGTCATAGCAGGTTTTATAAGTTTGGGAACAAAAGCGGTCATCTCCTAGCGCGGGCTACCAGGGATAGAATAGCACAATCCTTTATTGTAAGTATTAAAACTAGCTCAGGAACCCTTGCCCATACCACCAACCAGACCGCAAAGTAATTCCACTCCTACTATTTCAGCTTATACCAACTTTCTACAGGCTTGCTTCCCTCTCCTCTATTGAGACAAAAGCCTTCTTCTCCATTTCCCTCTCTTTTTTCTGAGTCTGTACATAACCTAGAGAAGCCTTTCTTTGGAGAAGAACTGGAGCTATTTATTAAGGATCTCCCCAGTGGGAAAAGCCCTGTCCCAGATGGCTTCACAAGCAAGTTTTTTAAAATCCCGCTCCCTGCTCTTTCTCCAATTCTCTTAGAAGCCTTTATGACATCTCTTCTTCCTCTCCTTTTCCTGCAGAGTCTTCCCTTTGTCATATAACAGTTTTACCTAAGGCTGGCAAGGATCTATAGGTATGCGGGAGCTATAGACCCATATCTCTCCTCAACGTCGACCACAAAATATATGCCAAACTCCTGGCCAATCGTCTTAATCCCCACCTGCCTGTCCTGATTCACCCAGATCAAGTGAGCTTCATACTGGGTAGAGAGATGCGTGACAATACCCTAAAGACCCTAGATATCATCTAGTATGCTTGCCTCCATAGGGAATCCTTGATGATCCTGTCACTTGATGCTGAAAAGGCCTTTGATGGGATCTCTTGGGTCTCCCTGTCGGATACGCTTTGACACATAGGTCTTGGACCCCTCTTCACCACCAAAATCCTAGCGCTTTATCAAAATCCCTCTGCTAGGGTTAAAATCAATGGCTCCTTGTCGGATGCCTTTGATATACGACAGACAGGGCTGTCCCTTGTCACCACTATTGTATGTTCTGATCATGGAACACTTGATGGATGCTATTCGTTCCAGCCCGGACATCAACGGTATAAGGATTGGCACACAGGAGTTCAAGTGTTCAGCTTTTGCTGATGACTTGTTAATTTACCTAATAGATCCCTTTATATCACTTCCTTCCTTGATGTCTGAGCTGGCCCGTTTTAGTTCATGGTCTAATTATAAAATCAATTTCTCCAAATCTGAAGCCTTGAATATCTCTCTTAATCAAAATACTGTTAATGCCATTAAGTTGAATTTTCCCTTTTCTTGGCCCAAGAAGGAAATTTCTTATCTAGGAATAAAAATCCCAGCAGATCTTTCACAACTATTTGCTTCCAATTTCTTGCCTATGCTTGCTCAGATTAACCGACTGCTTGGGGGCTGGAATCAGAAGAACTTTTCGTGGTTTGGAAGAATGAATATCATAAAGATGACTATTCTTCCAAAGTTACTATACTTGTTTCAGACTATTCCAATTCACTTGCCTTCCTTTTTCTGGGTCCAGCTTCAGCGTTATCTTTCAGAACTTATTTGGCACTCTTGCCGTCTGAGAACAAGAAAGACGCTGCTGTCACGGCCCAATAACTATGGTGGAATGGGTCTGCCTGATTGTAGACTATATTACCTGGCAGTTGCCAATGCGAGGTTTCTTGATCTGATACACAGCCCTCAGGCTAAATTATGGGTTTGTATCGCGCAGACAATCTGCTCACAGTCCCTGATCTCTCTCCCCTGGGCTAAAAACCTCCCACAAGCCGATTCTAAAACCCTATCCTTTAGCATGACCAACACACTCGCTATACTGCAAAAATCTAAACCCTCGGAAGCATTACTGGATCTGAATGGACCTCTATCCCCTATCTCAGATAATCCCTCTTTCCCCCAGCTAGCTTAAGTAACCTTTCCTTAGGGGGCACTAGATCTAGCCCTATTCTAGCGGTTCACATTCATAAAAATGGAGAACTACTCCCTTTGGAGGATTTAATACAGGGCCACCCTTCCTCTTCTTGATACCCTTTTGAGTAACTGCAACTTCGGCACTTTAATTCCACCATCTCAAAAAAAGATATATACAGGTCTCTTATTTCCTTCAAGAAGATTTGCGTGGCACCTATACTGCCGAGACATTTAATATCCATGCTATATCAGTGGCTTATCTTGCCTGCCGCTCAAATGCTTCCCCATTATTGCGAAGCCTGGGAAAAGTAACTCCAGAAAACTTTTACGGCTGAGAAATGAAAAAAATGTTTTTTCCTTACTCATAAGGCGGGTATAGCTTGCAAGCTTCAAGATCCTTTCGAGATGGTACAGAGTGTCGGTCTTGCTACACAAATGGTATCCTAGTATCCCCACCCCCTGCTGGAGGTGCTGCCAAGAGGTTGGAACTATGAGCCACATTTGGTGAGGTTGTCAGAATCTGCGGGACTTTTGGGAGAGGGTTCTTCGGGCCATTAGTGATTACACTGGGGTCTCTGTGCCAGATTCCCCTGAAGCCACACTCCTGTTTATGTTGCAGTGTTTGCAATCTTCATATAAAAAATCTTTGATAAGGCACCTCCTACAGGCGGCAAAGACAGCGATTCCGCGGCACTGGCGCCAGACTACTCCTTCTTCGATATTAGAATGGGTAAGCGAAGTTGCTTTTACCCATCGTATGGAGGAGCTAACTGCACACACCCCTGAGGATGCAATTAAAGTTTCTCAGACATGGGAAACTTGGATCATATACCAATCTAGCTCGGAATTTCAGGCTTTGGGGAGGTGTTAGACACTTGATATCTGCACTGACCCATGGTGATTGAAGCTTATCCCCCTTATTGGGGTTTGCAGAGCTTTCTCCTTGTGCTCCTCTTGTGCCCGGCGGCGTACACAACCCCCACTCCCCCTTGCCTCCTACCCTCCCTCCCCTTTCCCCCCCTCACTTTTCTTTTTCTTTTCTCTTTTCTTTTGTGATTCTTTAAGTTTCTGAGTCAGCATGACCATTGGCCTGCCGAGACCGGGATATCCAGATCTTTATTTCTATATTGAAACATGATCAGCCATTTCAAGCCTACATTTGTCTAGGTGTATTGGTCATATGTGGGAATGCCTATGTCTTGACCTTTTTTCAGTATACCGGATTCATGTCTGTATCTCAGAATGTTCTTCCCTCGCATGCATATGTGACTGTTTCTCGCATGCATATGTAACTGTTTTACATTGTTATAAATGAAGAAATGCCTTAATACAAATTGTGAACAAACCCTTGTTTTTCTCTTTTTTTGGACCACCCTGCCCCCAATCAAATATATAATCCACTGAACGGATTTTCAGCCGGCGTAATTAAAAACTTAAAACATGTTCATTCTTCCATCCGGTTTTCGGGCAGAACATGAACATGTGGGTGCAAAGGGGGGCAGCTTGAATCTGCAAACCACGAACAAAAGCCACCCCCTGCATGACAAATAAAGACCAAATACCGACTGGTATTTGGTCTTTGCCGTGTGAACGCACCCATATATTAAAAACGTCCTGTTGTCTCCACAGAACGTCTTTTTTCCTGCTCATTTTATTTAATGGTCGTCTTTTGAAACATATTGCAAAAAACTACTGAGCAGGGCAGAAAATTTACTATTGGAGTCTATGTAAAGTGCCAGGCGTTTTTTGGTGCGTTTTTGAAGAAATACAAAGCAAATCTAATGCTGTGCATTTCTACAAAAAAGTTCCAAAAAAATGCAAAAAAACCCCGTCCAAAACGCGGCAAAAAACTGATGTTTTTTCAGCAGCTTTTGACAGGAAGTGGACAAAAAACTCAGTTTTATGAAAATTTTTAGGATTTGGTTTTCAGGTTGTTTTTTTGTCCACTGTCGTGTAGACATAGCCTAACTGTGCTATCACAGGCAGTGTGACAAAGCACAAGGCCTCGTCATAAATCAGCGGGTCATAAATCAGGTGCATTCTAGCGCTAGAACAACATTTCTGGGTCATGTATGTCACTTTGAAAGTGGTTTACCTGTTCCAGCAGTAATGCACCTAGAAATGCCATAGCGAAGCTATAAATATGTAGCTTTGTATGGTTCTAGTGTGCCCCGCCTCCCGCACGCCCCCCGAAATCAGGTGCATTACAAAGTGCCGCTTGCACTTTGAAATACTCCTTGTATTGGCATACGGGCCATTTAAAAATGTAGCGAACGGGGCTGCGTCTGATATCGGTCTGAAAAGACGCCAGATATCTGGTGCAACCCCGTCCATACATGCCGCCCATACTGTCTAATTGCCCCACAATCCTGCAAAATCCTATGAGATGATCGGAGGGAAAAGAAAGGGGCTGGATAACAGAAAAATAAACGCAGCTCCTGCATTTACCTCACAAAAAGTAAGGTAAAATGGATTGCACATTACCAACATGCATGGATAGCAATGATCCCTGTACTCTTTCAGTCTTAGGGTATATTCACATGGTGTATTGTGTTGTTTATGGTACGTGGCGCACTATACTGGGTGTTTTAGAAGTACTCGCTCGCCAGCCCGTACTTCTAAAGCACTGACAGCTGGCTCCCATTGACTTTCAATTTCCGTGCTAGGAAGAAGTGACGTCAATTCTTTTCCCCAGCGCATACTGTACACTGGGGAAAACGTCGTGTACTTATAGCTCTCAATGAGAGCTATGAATTACCGTTTACGGGGCATAATTTGGGCAGCACAATATTGCAGCACAATTACGCAATGATTTATGCCTCGCAAACATGCTGTGTGAACATACCCTTCACCCTCTGCATGTTTATGAACCCCCTCTTAATTTTAAACTTTCTGATTCATGAATAGAAATCAAGGAGTCCAGTGAGGACTGACACAAAGGCAGTAGGAAATAAATGTCTGGGAAAGTGGAGAGGAGGTAAAACTGTATAAGAATAACATGTAGGGTCTGTGAAAGAGTGACAACCTGATAGGATGGGTAGAGGGAAATATGGGAAAAATGTATGCGCTTTTACTGAGAACTGCCACAGTTTTGCGGTGCACTTTTTAGCAGCAAGGATGCACTGAACCGGGCGCAGCTGGGGGAGGCGCAGCCTGACACCGCACGCAGGTACGTGCAAGGTTCATGCTGGTTTTAGGGAGGAGCTCGGGGAAGGAGTCGGGAGGCTCTCTCTGGATCGGAAGTCAATTAGCGTGGCGCCAAGCAAGGAGACACATGTGCTGCGCTCCACTTGCCCGTCTGGCTTTAAGATGGAGGAGCTGCGATCAGCAGCTGAAGCACGGGGCCAGGACCATCTCCGCCAGTGGGTCAGTGAGCTCATCAGGGGCACTGGGGACTTGACGTCTGTGGCACCAGGGACACGAGATAGGCAGCGGGCTAAGCCCCCACAGCGCTTAAGCCCCAAGTTAACCCCCAGTGCCCGTCGCATCCGTAGGAGCCCCTCCAGGAACCCTCTTGGCTGGGGCCTGCGCTCGTTCCTCTCTGTCCAGGAGGAATCCGAGCAGGCATGTGGTTTCCGCAGGAGACTCCAGGCCTCAGCCCAGTCTGGGTCTGAGGTCTATTGTGGTTGCCCCTCACATCTCGTCGGTTGTGGTGACCCCCTCTGGTGAGGTTCCTGTCGGGGGGGCTGCTAGTCATCTTGATTCCCCAGGGGGCTCTCCCAGGAGGGGGAGCTGCATGCGTCACCGTCATCCTTGGCGGCCCAGAGCTCCGTTGGGATGGCAGGGGCGACTGCCTCCATGGCTTCAATGGGCACTTGGTCATGGCCGGTGGCTCTGGACACTCAGCGTCTGCTTCCTGCTTCGCTTTCATATACTGGCTCGCTGGAAGAGACCTCGGGCATGGAGAAGGGGGTAGAGAGACGGCTGTCTTCTTCAGCTGGTCAACGGGCCTCCGATGATATGGCTGGTGGGTCCACAGCCCCTATGCAGCTGGGTGAGTATTTGTCCTTGTCCTCTGTGTTTCCGTCAAATAGCGGTCTTGAGGGTATCGGGGCAGGGCGTCAGACTGTCCACGATTATGGGAATGTCGACGGGGATTGCCTCCTTGGATGTTGAGGAGGTTAGGAGCTTGGCAGGCCGGTAGTGGCGGTTCCAGCTAGTGCTCCAGCGGCAGTTGTGGGTGAAGGGGCGGCGAAGGCAGCAGAGAAGGTTGTATCTGAAGACAAATTGTGTTTGGATGACAGGATGAAGGGTATACGTGTGTTCTGAAGGTCTGTTGGGTGCGCATCTTAAGCAGGAAATTAAAGAAAAAATTGGAAGGCGATGAGGCCCAGTATTCGTTGGGACCATAAAGACATTGGTCTCTGGCTGAGGGTGATGACTCCCACACGTTTTAGCCCATCCTTTCCTGGCCGTTCTTCCGGCAAGTTCAGTGCAGCCAGTGGATTTGAGTCGGCCACTTCCGCCAGGGGAAAGAAAGGGCTGTGTTGGTAATTTCGCAAGGAGAGAAACCTTGTTGAAAACGGCTTTTGAGAGATATCGACAGAACATACAGGAACGTAAACATAATCAGTTCAGTCGTGATCTAACTGAATTTAAAGAGGGTAAGGTCTTCTCACATTTGTTTGAGGGTGAAAATATAGAAACAGACATTTCCCCATCTGACCAAGAATCCATCGATAGAAACGGACAAAATACCATTAAAAAATAAAGAGAGGAAAATCCCTCCGAGGAAGAGGTAGATTCTCCCAGTACTCGAAAAGGAGACATTTAATAGATGGCAGAATAAATATCCCCAAAACAATCAGACAGAAGATCTCATTTCCCCCAGATATTATCAACAACACCAAAAAGGCGTCCTCTTTCATCATCAAATTCCTTGCCCTATCGTCCTCCTCTAGGGGCTCCCTCTTTTTAGAGGAGGCGGAGGTTCCCCTAGGGGAAAGGAAACGAGTATAGCCAAGAGAGTAGAAAAAGCAAAGAAAATAAAAATAATTAATTTTTTCCGAACGACTACCTTAGTCAGGGGGAATTAAAGATTCTATCTAGGGGCCTCTCTTTTGTGCCAACTACTAGTTTAAGGAATTTTACATGGATTAAAGACCTAAATTTATTTGTGAGGAAAACTAAAAATGGCATAAATTCTTCAAAAATGTAGATCAAAAATAGTTTGTGAGGAATATGGTATTTGGAGGAGGATTTATCAGGGTTGAGGATTTTGGAAAAATTTGATAGAGGAGAATGAGGGGTCAAGGGTAGGGGTTTTATACTACACTGAAAAAGAAAAGTACTCGATTCCCCCACCAACAGGTAACCCCTGAAATTGATGTTTTTCTCAAATTGGCCCACAAAAGAGCTGGAAAGGGTTAGCAAAAAAACAATATGGAAATAGAGTAATAAGAATAACTTCTCGGGGACAGAAATGCAGGCTCTGCTATCTCTTGATCAGATGTCAATTTGATAATTAAGCCCTCCGATAAGGGGGGAAAATATAGTATCTGGATCATGAAAAATTAATAAAATGTGTTTAAAAATACTTAATGACCGCTCTAATTTTGCTAACTTCCTGGTGACCCTACGGAAAATTTTCTTGAAGGAACTAGAAAACATCGTGTTGAAGGGATGGAGATGGGATCAAATCTAAAGAAGAATCAAAATTTCTTATTAAAAAAAAACCTAGAATAGCGACATTCTATGCCTTGCCCAAATCAATAAGGGAATAGTCCCTCTGAAGGGACGCCCAATATTTGTCCGGAATTGATCTCTCCACACAAAACCTCGGGATTTACCTAGATAAAATTTCTTGAGGGAATTTGTGGTCACTTTGCCCTCTACTTGAGGGATACCTCGGATTTGCTTAGAAAATTGGAAGGAATCTCGGTGGATGCCGATGAAAAAATTGGCCTCGGTGGATGTAGAGGCTCTCTACAGTAGCATTCCCCTTTCTTATGGACTGAAGGCGGTTGAATTTTTTTCTGCAAAACTAGAAGCAACAGGCATGCCAATCATAATACACTGGTACTCCAATTTTGGAATTTGTACTCACCCATAATTTCTTTCTGTATGGACCCAGGGTTTTACCACCAGCTCAGGGGCACAGCTATGGGGAGCCCATGTGCTCCCTCGATATGCAAATTGTTCCTGGGCTGGTGGGAAGACCCTGGTGGTCAGGGAGGCATGGGAGATCTATACCTCATGTATTTTATTGTGGGAGAGATACATATTGTGGCAGGGCACTGAGGCTCACTTTCATTCTTTCATTGATACTCTTAACATCAATGAAATTGGTCTTAGTTTTACCTCAGAAATCCATGGAGAGAAATATCATTTTTGGATTTTAAAAAATCTGGAAGGATGAAGCGGGGTAACCTACAAACAACCACCTTTAGGAAACCTACATCAACTAATAATTACTGAGATTGGGAGAGTCAACTCACCCAAGGGTTTAAAAAACAGGTATCCCTAAGGGACAATATCTTAGGATGAGGCGTAATTGCTCAAACATTGAAGAATTCTATGCAGAGTCCAATGACCTGAAGGAAAACGCTTTTTGGATAGGGGTTATCCTTTGCCGATTTTAAAATGCCTTTAAATATGCCTTGGAGAAGGATAAAACGTCCTTCTCAACCCTAGTCAAAAAAGAGACCAAGAAAAATCGATAGTGAGGAGAATGGGACGTATGATAAATTGTAGTGATGAAGTATATAAGATCTTGAGGAAATCTGGGATATATTACGAGCTGACAAGGACTTGGAAGGAGTTGTCCATTTAGACCCTCTGTGACATATCGGAGAGGGAGGTCCCTGCAAGATAGATTAATACATATTCACTACAACCCTCCACCCAAACCCCAGTCTTGGTTAGAACGTAGACCTATGGTATGTAAAAAGGGTGGTAAGTGTGTATCATGCCCTATGTGCAAAAAACCAAGGAATTTGTGTGTCAGGTCACAGGACAAATCTTCAAATCCGAGAATTCTTCAATTGTTTTCTCTAAGGGGTAGTCTACTCTGCAACCTGTCAATGTAAAAAACAGTATGTAGGAAAAAACAAATAGATACATCAAAACTAGGATAGGTGAACAAATTTTGGGGGATGTGAGACATCGCAGAGACACCCCATTGGCCCCGTCATGTGTGGGGTACCACAAGGGTGAATTTTACTTGTCTTTCTTTTGTTTGTATTGAAAAAATCCAGACTTCCTCTAAGAAAAGGTGACATAGATAAAATCCTCCTTTTTAAGGGACTGAAATGGACGTAAAAGGCTCAAAACTATCAACCGAGCGCCTGAATGAGTTACTATATTTTGGCGCTTCTTGTAACATTATTCATTACTTTATATATCCAAATGAGTTCACTACAGTAATTTTTTACAATTATGTACTGGGTATAGCCGTAAATCTTTGTTATTGACCAAAAGGGGTTTTAACTATATTTCCTATATCTATATAATATCCTAAAGGTATGAAGGTTCACTTGGTGATCGTGCCAGTTTTTGGCTTTATAGGGACAGGATTGTCCACCAACACATCTATTCTGATCTTTTATTATCTGATTATGATCCTCAAGTGGCGATGCTTTATGCTTCCCTCCCTTTTTCTATTACACTCATATGTATAGATTGGATGATTTTTATACAGCAAAGTATGCATATAGTTCGCTATTATTTGTTTATATTGGCGCTGGGATGTTGGCACCCCTCGAGTAGCGTTTTGCTCTGAAAAGGTGTCTGCGCATGTACATACCGTTGCACCTCTGCAGTTATGTGGTGTTAGTGGCCGGTAGACGCCTCACTTACCCACCAAAAAGGGGGCGACTGCTCTTTTCCAGTGAACTATTGGGAATGAAGTCCTACTCCTCTGAGGGCCCGAATTGGTCCGTGGGGGGGTGGTGGGGGGGGGGGGGGGGGGATGGGGGGGGGGGTGGGGGGGGGGTTTTTTGGGGATGGTGGTTCTGGGGGGGGGGGGGGGGGGGGGGGTGACCCGGAAGTGATGTTTGGTTTGTAGATACTTTTCCCGGGTTGCCACTTTAAAAATCTTCCATGGGGAGCATGGATGCGGCAGTATCGTCCACACTGAGGCATCAACACAAACAATCTGTATCTTATTGGTTTTCTGACGCATTACCCCATTAAGGATATCATTGCTAAGTACTTTATCTATTTGCTATGTATGCTGTGATTTAGTCTTGTTTGGGTAAATTTCTCTTGTTACCCCTGAGAACCCTAAAGAATTTTGGGAAGCGTCGGGCTTGAAACAAATCACAAGGGTTTTTGAATTAATGTACAACGGAACGTTGTTTTTGTTTGTGGGTCTTGAAAAAATCACACAGGTTTCTGAATCAATTTTACAAAAGAACGTTGTTTTTGTGTTTTTTTTTTTTTTCTTGTTTTTGTACATGTGACTAAAAGAATGATTTTAAAGTGGATAGAAATTGTTTCTCCTGGATGTCTATAGACATATGGGGGTCCTGCTGTATCCTTTTAGGAACTGTTTAAAGGGGTCTGACCTAGGGTGCGCTCTCAATGGTGGGGCCGCTTTCCCGTTGGGGCGACTACTCCGCGAGGGGGCAATTTTCACCCCTTGGGTCAGTACCAAATAAAATTGGATATTTAGATTTAGAGGAACCAGGCATTTCTTCCTCTCTAGGAGAACAAATTTTGGTGTTGGGTTTCTGTGGGTCTCCATTTTGGAGGGCATTCTTTTAAGGCATATCAAGTAACAGTTATTTTTTAATTGTTTTTTTTTTCTTCACTGTGAATTTTTTTTTTTTTTAATTAAATGATAGCCAGTGTAAATTCGGGCAAGCGGTCATTTTAAGCACATTTGCTCCTTTTGAAGCGGATCATCAAAAGGGAGCGGCCAGATGTTTTAAAAAGGGTAGAGCAAAAGAACTAGGTGGCAATACCCAAGGGGGTGACGGCAGTGAGGCTATGCGAGATGGAACTGTTTCTAAATATGCTGGAAGATAAGGAATTGGCTGTATTGTTGCGGGAGGGTTTTTTACACGGTTTAAGGAAGTTTAATTTGGACGGATGGCGGATCCTCCTTTTGGAAGGCAGCCTCCTTTTCCAGATTTGGTAGTGTCCTCGTTGGGTGTGGTCCCTAAAAAGGAGCTGAACAAGTTTAGACTTATTCATCATCTTTCGTTTCCGAAGGGCCAGTCGATGGCATAGCACCAGATCTATGCTTGGTGGTGTACACTTTGGTTGATGCAGTGCTGCATTTGATGCATTTGCATGGCGGGGGGGGGGGGAGTCGTATGGAAAAGACGGACATTGAATCAGCCTTTCGTTTGTTACCGGTTCATCCGAATAGTTTGTGTTTGCTGGGGTGTTTTGGGGGTGATGTACTCTTTGTGGACCATTGAATTCCTATAGGTTGTTCTATTTCTTGTGCGTATTTCGAGGCATTTAGTACTTTTCTGGAATGGGTTGCTAGGGATGTTTCGGGGTTGTCATCAGTTATCCATTACCTGGATGATTTCTTTTACGTGGGTGATTGAGTGGGTGATGCGACTCTTCAGGGTTCCCCTGGCCCTGGACAAGAATATAGGCCCGTGAACCTGTATCAGTTTTCTTGAGATTTGCATTGATTCTGCTGAGGGATCTCCAGTGTTTGTTGGGCAAGCTTAACTTTGCTTGCTGGATTATGCCGATGTGGTGAGTTTTTTGTCGACGTTTAGCAAGGGTGACCGCTGGGGTTCAAGCCCCGCATCATTTTGTTCATCTGACCAGGGAGCTTCGGGAAGACCTGGTGGTTTGGAACGTATTTTTGAGCCAGTATAACGTCATCTTGTTGTTTTTGGAAGGGACAGTGTCAAATGGGGAGATTGAAGTTTACACGGGCAGCTCCGATTTTGGGGCATATTGTGGGGGGCGTTGGTGTGCTGAACCCTGGCAAGCTAGATTGTTTTCTTTGGGCCTGGTACAGAACCAGGCTTTATTGGAATTGTTTCCAATTGTTATGGCTGTTGAGTTGTGGGGGACCAGTTTCGGGACCAGAGGGTTTGCTTTCACCGCAAAAATTTGGGGTTAGTGCAGGCCATTAACACACTTTCAGCTTATTCCACTCCGGTCATGAGGTTGCTGTGCCATTTGATGCTCCGGTGTTTGACTCTGAATGCATGGATTGTGGCAGAACATGTGCCGGGTGTCCAGAACGCTTTAGCTGATTCTCTTTCTTGATTTCAGTGGGATCGTTTCCGTACCTTGGCTACAGAGGCAACAGGCAAGGGTGAAGACTGTCCCCATCAGCTTTGGAGCCTGGCCTCTGGGACGCAGGTCGAGATATGTCCCAATAATTGCCGTGTGAACATAGCCATAGACCTAGACAGCTGTAAGTGCGGCCCTGCCCAGTCGGCTGCAGGCTTGCAATCACTATTTCCATGCCTCCTATATACTGTAAGGGAGATATATGGCACACACATGGAAGACTTGTTATCTGCAAATAGGAGGACAGGGAATATACAGATGTAGCTAAACTAAGTATCACAGATAATACACCGTGTTATCATGGCACAGAATGTTATCTCAACTTCTCCAATGCTTTTCACTGGCCTTTGTCTACAGAAAAGAGGAGATAGAATGAACAGCCGTGATATCATGGTCAAACTAATCTCTGCTGCACCCTTAGGGCTTGTATCCACAGCAGGATTTTCAGTCAAACTGTCTGTAAAGCGACTGTCAACCATTTACATTGAATTAAATAGAAAACCCGTTCAGCAGTCCCCACTGCATGGATTTTCTGCATTACGATTTTTGACACCGCCGATGTAACAAAAAACTTAGAACATGTTCATTCTTCCACCCGGTTTTCGGGTAGAATATGAACATGTGGGTGCGAAGGGGGAGGGCTTCAATCCGCAAACCGCGGACAGAAGACGTGCCCCTGCGTGACAAGAATAGACAAAATACTGGTCAGAAAATCGGACAGATATTTTGTCTTTGACGTGTGAATGCATCAAATAATATCTATTTTTGGATGGAGTCCAAAGCTGCATCTTGTGCCCCCACTATCTATCACCCTCACGACCATAATGAATCAAGACTATTGTGGTTGCGGAAGGACATCTCCTCTAGGTATTGCTGTGTTGAGGCATCTCCTCTAGGTATTGCTGTGTTGAGGCATCTCCTCTAGGTATTGCTGTGTTGAGGCATCTCCCCTAGGTATTGCTGTGTTGAGGCATCTCCCCTAGGTATTGCTGTGTTGAGGCATCTCCCCTAGGTATTGCTGTGTTGAGGCATCTCCCCTAGGTATTGCTGTGTTGAGGCATCTCCCCTAGGTATTGCTGTGTTGGGGCATCTCACCTAAGTATTGCTGTGTTGGGGCATCTCCCCTAAGTATTGCTGTGTTGGGGCATCTCACCTAGGTATTGCTGTGTTAGGGCATCTCCCCTAGGTATTGCTGTGTAAGGGCATCTCCCCTAGATATTACTGCCCCTGTTTGGTTCCCCTTTCTTGTGGTTGCAGGTTTTTTTGTTTTGGTCTTTTTTTATTTTTGGTTTTTTCCCGATATTTTTTCCATAAAATGTGAATGTTTCCCATTAAAAGAAACTAAAGAACCTTTCTCAAGCAAATTGTTCTCCATTTCCCTCTGACAGTGAAAACACTGTAGCCAACATCAGATTTTGTCATATTCAGTTGTTACCCGTTATGCATTATGTAATTCCACCCCTAGATGTAGCCACAGTCCTTTAGTTAAAGCTTGGATTACATTGGGTGCATTCAGCGCTCCCTCTGGTGTCAGCAATGCTAGACTCATTGCATTTTAAGGTGATGTTTATGTGTGTGCTGACTTTATACATATATTTTAGTGATGCCAACAGTTCGGTCACCTGATGGGTGGCCATGGCTTTTGTTCTTGCTGTTACAGTTCCATTTTTAGTTAGATCAGTTACTTTTGTTTTCTTATGGTAAGAATTTCTCTACAGTCTATACATCTAAAGTCATTGTGTACCGAGGATTTGTTGTACCATTGATTAGAAGGGAAGCTAAATTAAGTTGTGTCATTAACAGGACTGACAGCTTTGGATGATCCTATTTTGTTGGCAAGGTCCCTGTAGGCTGCTCACTGCTGCAGGGATCACCAACCATTGTTAATCTGTGGTGCAGGGCACAGAGCCTATAGAAATGAATTAGCTCTCTTAGACATATATGAATGCAGCCAGGGCCAGAACGATGGGTAGGCGCAGGTAAGCGAATGCTTAGGGCACCTACTTCTGCCTATCAGTAAGGGCTTGTTCACACGGCGTTTTGGATCCTTTTTATGGATCCGTTTTTGGCACTTGAAAAGCGCATCCGGAAAGCGGATCCGCAAAACGCAGCATTGGAAAACTTTATTGGATCCGTTTTGAATGCTTTTTTCACCTGCGTTTTACGCATCCGCTTTTTGGATGCGTTTTCAGCACCTCCGTCCTCCCACAGCAGCACCTCCGTCCTCCCACAGCAGCCCCTGGGTCCTCCCACAGCAGCACCTCCGTCCTCCCACAGCAGCCCTTCCATCCTCCCACAGCAGCCCCTCCGTCCTCCACAGCAGTCCCAGCTCACCGTCAGCAGTCCCTCCGTCCTCCCACAACAGTCCCAGCTCACCGAATCAGCAGGTCCCTCCGTCCTCCCACAACAGTCCCTGCTCACCGATCAGCAGCCCCTCCGTCCTCCCACAGCAGTCCCAGTCACCAATCAGCAGCCCCCCCAATCCTCCACAGCAGTCCCAAACTCACCAATCAGCAGCCCCTCCCTCCTCCCAGAGCAGTCCCAGCCACCCATCAGCAGCCCCTCCGTCCTCCCACAGCCAGTCCCAGCTCACCGATCAGCAGCCCTTCCGTCCTCCCACAGCAGTCCCCGCTCACCGATCAGCAGCCCCTCCGTCCTCCCACAGCAGTCCCGCTCACCGATCAGCGCCCCTCCGTCCTCCCACAGCAGTCCCAGCTCAACCCATCAGCAGCCCCTCCGTCCTTCCACAGCAGTCCCAGCTCACCGATCAGCAGCCCCACCGTCCTCCCACAGCAGTCCCAGCTCACCGATCAGCAGCCCTCCGTCCTCCCAACAGCAGTCCCAGCTCACCGATCAGCAGGGCCCCCCCGTTCCTCCCACAGCAGTCCCAGCTCACCGATCAGCAGCCTCCGTCCTCCCACAGCAGTCCGCTCACCAATCAGCAGCCCCTCCATCCTCCCCAGCAGTCCCAGCTCACCAATCAGCAGCCCCTCCATCCTCCCACAGCAGTCCCAGCTCACCAATCAGCAGCCCCTCTGTCCTCCCACAGCAGTCCCAGCTCACCGATCAGCAGCCCCTCCGTCCTCCCACAGCAGTCCCAGCTCACCGATCAGCAGCCCCTCGTCCCAGCTCAGCTCGTCCACGCCGATCAGCAGCCCCCGATCTCCAGCGCCGCCGCCGCTCACCTGCCCCCGCGCCTCTCACCTGCCGCTGATCACCAGCGCCGCTGCCGCTCACCTGCCCCCGCACCTCTCACCTGCCGCTGATCTCCAGCGCCGCCGCCGCTCACCTGCCCCCGCGCCTCTCACCTGCCCCGCCAGTCCCGCGATCTGCGCCGCCGCTCACCTGCCCCGCTTACCTGCAGCCGCGCCGATCCCGCCTCCATCCGCCACTCACCTGCGCCCCGTCCCGCGATCCAGCCCTACTCACTGCGCTTTTCGCATCCGCTTTCAGGATGCAAAGCGCAGCTGTTACGTACCAGGAGTGTGGAGCGCTTTTGGACAAGTGCCAAAAGCGGACTCCATTATCTCCTATGGGCTTTCACTTGCGTAAACCGCAATAAGAATTGACATGTCAATTCTTACAGCGGATCCGAAAAGCGCAGTGCAGAAGAGCCCACCAAAGCGCATCGCTGATCTCCCGTGGGAACAGCGATGCACTTTTGCCATTCAACTCAATGTTAATCACACTGACAATTGTTAGATCCGTTTTGCGGATCCGTAAAACGGATCCGTAAAACGGATCACAAAAACGCCGTGTGAACAAGCCCTAAGGGGACTCGAGGATGTAGCAGGTCCTGGCATTGAGCGCACTTCATATACGTGGGGTCAGTTACAGTCTAACCTGCCTTCAGTGGCTGGGACTGGAGATAACTCCCATCCCGGCTGTATAAATACGACTGCAGCATCTTAGCAGTTATACAAGATGGGAATGCCGTCTTCCAACTCCCAACCGACTTCCCCACAATGCAGTCATGACACTTGGTTGCCCTTTCAAATTCCTTCCCGACATTGGATATACTTACAGGTACAGGTACGTCCTGGACATCGTGCGGGCTCTGAAGCAGGGCCCGCACAATCGAAACATTGGACTAACTGTATATTACAGCTGGCCCCATGCTACACCCCCTGCAGCTGGAGTTCGCTCCAGCTGCTAGCAATTAACCCCGTAGCTTTGCGGCAGCTAAGGGAAAGACAGAGGGAGGGAGCTCCCTCTGTCCCCATAGGAGCACCCGCAGTGCGATTGCGGGATCCAATAGCTTCCCTGATAGCCTGGAACCTAACAAAGACTTCCGAGCTGTCTGTGACGTCACTATGCCCAGCCGTGCACTGTACGCATATTTGGTATCACTGCGTGCATAACAACATACCCTATAAAACAGTCATGTTATTTAACCTGCACAGTGAACACCGTAAAAAAAAAGAAAAAAAAAAACAGTCACGGAATTGTAATTTTTGTTCATCCCGCAGCACATATTGAGTAACAATTGAATAAAAAGCAATCAAAAAATCAAAAACTGATATAAATACTGGTTAGTGGTACCAATAAAAATGTCTTTTCATCCTGTAGAAAAAAGCCCTTACACAGCTCTGTATATGGAAAAATAAAAAAGCTATGGCTGGGAGAAGACAGTGGTGCATAAATATTTTTTTACACAATAAAACCCCTTTTTTTTAAAGCGCTTCAACATAAAAAAACTATATAAATTGTGTACCACCGTAACTGTATCAACTCAAAACTAACTAGTCACATATACTGAAGGGTAAGAACTGTTAAAAATAAAATAATACATAACAATATTTTCTTCACACAGTCTTCCAAAAAATGGATTTAAAAGGGATAAAAAAGTATTTTCCCTTCAAAAATTATATCAATAAAAACATCAACTCATCTGCAAAAAACAAGCTACTACACCGCTCCATACATAGCAAAAATTAAAAAGCTATGTCTTTCAGACTATGGCGATGTAAAAACGTGTTGAATAAAAGTGTTTTTATTGTGTAAAAGCAGTAAAACATAAAATATACAAATTGGGTATCGCTGTAATCGTATTGACCTGCTGATTATAGCTAACATGTCACTTATGCCTCACGGTGACCACTGTTAAAAATAAAAATAAAAAACACTACTAAAATTCCTATATTTTGTTCAAAACACCTCATAAAAACCTTCATAAAAAGTGATCAAGGAGTCATATAAACCCCATAAAATGTCAACTCATCCCACAAAAAACAAGCCCTTAATCAGTTCCATATACAGAAAAATAAAACAGTTATAGAGAAGGAAATAATTATTTGATCCCTTGCTGATTGTGTAAGTTTGCCCACTGAAAAAGAAATGAACAGTCTATAATTTTAAGGGTAGGTTAATTTTAACATTGAGAGATAGAATATCCAAAATAAAATCCAGAAAATCACAGTTTATAACTAATATACATTTATTTGCATGGTGCTGCGAGTAATAAGTATTTGATCCCCTACCAACCATTAAAACCTCGGCTCCTACAGACCAATTAGACGCTGCTAATGAACTCGTTACCTGCATTAAAGACAGCTGTCTTAGATAGTGACCATTATAAAAGACTCTTTGTCCACAGACGCAATCAGACAGACCCTAACCTCTACAACCTGGGCAAGACCAAAGACTTTTTAAGGATGTCAGGGAAAAAGAATCATAGACCTGCACAAAGCTGAAATGGGCAACAAAACCATAAGTAAGATGCGGGTGAGAAGGACACAACTGTGGTTCAATAGTAAGAAAATGGACTAAATACAAAATGACTGTCAAACGACATCGAACTCGGGCACCAATCAAAATCTTACCTCGTGGGGTTTCCTTGATCATGAGGAAGGTGAGAAATCAGCCTAAAATTACATGAGGGGAACTTGTTAATGATCTCAGGGCAGCTGGGACCACAGTCACCAAGAAAACCATTGCTAACACATTACGCAGTAATGGTTTAAAATCCTGCAGTGCCCACAAGGTCCCCCTGCTCAAGAAGACACATATGCGGGCCCATCTGAAGGCGCATTACATATACTAGTAATGATAAGTTATGCGCCTCTGCTGCGCAATGTGCCCTGAGATGCGCACTACATACACTAAAAATGATACGCTATGCGTAGCGATTTGTGTTATGTGCCGCAATTTGTGCAATGCGTCTATTTAGGCGCCATGCGCCTATTTAGGCGCCTAAAGTTTACCCGACACCAGATTTTTGAGAGGATCGGACTTTCTGGCGCACTTTACGCTGATTTAATGCGCCTAAAAACAGCCGCGCCGCTGACAATTTGTGGACATGTCACCTTATGTTTTGGGGGTGTTTCTCTGCTAAGGGCAGAGGGCTACTTCACTGCATCAATGGGATAATGGATGGAGTCATGTACCGTAAAATCCTGAGTGACAACCTCCTTCCCTCCACCAGGACATTAAAAATAGGTCACGGCTGGGTTTTCCAGCAAGACAAGGACACAAAACATACAGCCAAGGCAACAAAATTTTCCTCAAAAGAAGACATTAAGTCAGGGAGGGGCCCTATCCAGACCTTAATCCCATAGAAAACTTAGGGGGTTTTGAAGCTCGATTTCCCAAAGCCAGCCTCAAAATCTTAAGTTGAGTGATCGAAAAGGGGGGGAGTGGCCCATAATTCCTCCTAGCCCCATCATCAACTAAAAAAAAATTCTGACTGCTGTGCTTGCCAAAAAGGGTTTTTTGCCACCGGGTTTTTAAACCCTTGTTTCCCCAGAGCGATTAAAATAATTTAAATTTCTCACTGCAAAATCAAATAAATTGATAAATTTATACAATTTTTTCGGATTTTATTTTGGAATTTTAAATCTCTCAATTTTTAAAATGGCCTAACCTTAAAATTAAGACTGTCATTCTTTGCAGTGGGAAAAATTAAAAAAACAGAAAGGGGAAAAATAATTATTTCCATCACGTTGGCTATAGACTAGATAAAAAAAAAAAAAAAACGCAATTTTGTAAAAACCCAATTTCATTGTGTAAAAGTAATACAACTAAAAAACTATAAAAAAAAATTTATATTATTGTAATTGTACCAACCCGCATATAATTTTTCCGTCGTTAATGTTTGCAGAAAAAAGTGAAAATTTAAAACCCCCAAAAAACAAGGGCTGAACTGTGTTTTTTTTTCTTCCTTTTTTCAGGGCCCCAATCAAAAAAAAAAAACATAAAACCCTTGCGCCCCAAAATGCACAAATCACCACTAAAACAGAGGGGTTTTGAACCAAATGGAGCGACTTCCTGAAGAATTTTACCTGCGGGGAATTTGGGGGTTTGCAAAAGGCCCCACCAAAATTTCTTCCAAAACCAAATACGCCCCTCCCTTCACGCCCGACACGCCCAAACAGCAGTTTGCACCCACATATAGGGAAGCCAAACTTTAAGGAAAATTTCGTAACAAATTTTGGGGGGGGTTTTTTTCCAGATCTTGTAAAATGCAAAAAAAAAAAAATTTTTTTATTTTCACAGCCTAACGCAACAAAATTTACAAACATTGTGGGGTCGAAACCCCCAAAACAACCCCGATATGTTTTTAAGGGGGGAGGTTTCCATACGGGGTTTTTTAGGGTATTTTTTAAATTTAGCAACTTAGCAGGCGAAACCCTTTGGTTTAAAAGTGGGGGGACCAATTTTCCCCCTTTTAAACCCCCATTCCTATCCCTCCCTCCCTCCTCACTCGCCTTCCCTTTTACTTCCCCCCCCCCTTCCCCCTCTCCCTCCTCTCCCTGCAGTGAACGGACCCCTCTAAAACCACAGGAGGTCTGAGCGGTGCTGGACTCCCCCAGGTCCGGGCGGAGCCTTATGGCAAACACTTTTGGTGCAATCCTAAGGGTTTAGTGGGTCTCTAATTTTACTGAATTTAGAGCCGGGCTGAAAAAAAAAAGCAGCCCTGGCCCTGAATCGAACCCCCCCCCACCTACAATATTCCCCCTGTAAGGAAAAAAAAAAAGTTTTGCAATTAGCAAATTTCACTTAACCCCTCGATCCCCCATTACTACTCCATTAAATTTGTTATACACACACCAGAATGAGGAAAATAAAAGAACCCACTGTACCCCAAACTGTATTTTATTGTACACTATACACCAGAAATGACATCACTCACTGCACCCCAGAAATTAATTATATTACACGATAGCCACAGAAATTACTAACGGCACCTTAAAAATGAATTGCACATTTTAATCAAGAAATAATATAATTCATTATACCCAAAAATGTATTATGTTACACACTGAACCTTAGAAATTAATTACATTACTCACTGTACTTCAGAAATTACATTACACACCATACATGAGAGATTACATTACATGGTACCACAGAAATTAATTACACACTGTACCCCAGAGATTACATTACACTGAACCCCAGAGATTACATTAAACACCATACACAAGAGATTACATTACACACAGTACCCCAGAGATTACTACATTACACACCATATACCACATGTTACATTACTCACTGTACCGCAGAGATTACATTACACACCATACACGAGAGATTACAATACACATTGTACCCGAGAGATTACATTACACATTGTACCCCAGAGATTACATTACACACTTTACCCCAGAGATTACTACAGTAGACACTGTACCCCAGAGACTACATTAGACAAGGTACTCTGGAAATTGTATGTGTATATATACATATATTGAACACAGACACATTACACACTTAGGGTGGGTTCACATGATGGTTTGTCGGCACTGACAGCGTCGTTTGCTTGTTGGAAATTTGGCACTTGCAAACACAGAATTCCAACGAGCAGACGACCCAGACTGCCTGAAGCAGATTCCTGCCTCCTATCCATTAGTGCTGTTAGTGGATGAAACACCTTGAAGAATTCTGTGTAGGCACGGACAGTAGATGTCGAAAATACTCAAGTAAAATCAGTGTCATCTAAGCAACGGCACTGATTTTACATAGGGTATAATGTAAATCAGTTTCCTGCCGGATTGGACGCTGGTTCGGAGGCAGATCCAGCACTGAATCCATCCCAGAATCAGCATTCATATCTTCTGCATGAATGTACCCTTAAGGTATGTTCTCATGACGTATAGCGGGGCGTGCTGTGTGATCTGTTATATGCCGGATGTTTTAGAAGTACGCACTGACCAGTCCACATTTCTAAAATGCTGTGGGGCCAGCCCTATTTACTTTCATTTTCCACGACGCGTAAGTGCAGGGGAGACGTGACATGACTTGACACATGACTGTACAGTATATACACATCTCACATATACAGTACATACCCTACTCACATGCACACGCAACGCCTGGCACCCTCTTGCCCCCTCCTTACCTGTCTCTGCAAGTCTGGTGCAGTTGGCATTCGACAAGAGCTTCTTTTCTTCTCTGATGAGGACTGAGCATAGGGGAAGTGGTACACAAGGGGAGGGAAAGATCACTACACAGCCCCAGACACAGAGTGTGCTGGACTGTGAGCAGCATTCTGATTGGTGAAGCAGCCCATGCTGACTCCTGCTCTACCAATCAGTGCAGATCTCACTCTGCACAATCTTGTGGCTGCTACCTACTCTGTCCCCCCAAGATGCACAGAAATATAAGAGGCAAAGGGTTAACTTCTTCCTCCTCTGTGCTCTGCTCTCACCACTTACCATATTCTCTTGTCTACATATGGATTATTTTTTATTGAAGTGGCTAAAAAGTGGAAGGGACCGTCCCCCACACAGGAAAAAGTGGGGGGACCAGTCCCCTCCATACCCCTCTAAAGTTACATCTATGCATCTTAGGGATTCCGCATACCTGTAATGGCGCCTAAAGAAAATCAAAATGAAAATAAACTCCCAAAGTCCAGTAGGTGCTCCTCCTATTCTGAGGCTTGTGGTTGAGTCAAATAGCGCACTAGGGTCACATATGGGATATTTCTAAAAATGGCAGAATTGGCAGACTGAATGTTGAGTTGCATTCCCATGGTCACATCTACTATGTTCCAGTGAGTAATGGATAAAAATTAAAAAGAAAGTGACATTTTTAAATTTCACCTCCATTTTGCTTTAATTTCTGTGAAACACCTAATGGGTTAATAACCTTCCTAAATGCTGCTTTGAATACTTTAAAGGGGTTGTCTCGCTAGAAAGAATAGCTTTCAAATTGTAGGGAACACAAAATAAAGACATTTTCCAAATATATTGCTTTGTCCTGTTTTCCCTAAGGAGATACAAGTGAATTTATGACCTCCCTGGCTATTTCATTTTCCCTCAGTAACTGACCTGTAAACAATTCTCCCCTGCTGTTTGTTCAATGAGATAACATGATGATTCATCACACAGGTCACTGCAGTGTCCTGTGCTGCTCACAGTAAAAAGCTTGATTTATGTAAAATAAACAGAACTGTAATTAGGCTTTTGTTTTGGGGATCAGAAAAGAAGTCCTGTTAGTAGTATGAGAAGCTAATCTGATCTAATTAGCATCTGAAAGCACAGCAGGGCACTGAGCCTTACAAGCAAGGAGCTTATCCAAATGAGAGTCTGAACCAGGAAGTGACAGAGTATTTCATTCATGCATTCTCTGAAACTCTGAATGGAGACAACTCCTTTAAGGGTTTGTAGTTTCTTAGATGAAGTCATTTATGGGGGTATCCACCATACAGGCCCCTCAAAGCCACGTCAGAACTGGACTGGTTTCTAAAAAAAAATCTATGTTGCAAATTTTCTTGGAAATGTGAATAATTACTACTAAATTTCTAACCCACTAATATGGTAAAACAATAAAAAGATAATTAAAAAATGATGTCAACCTATGGTAGACAAATGGTAGATGCTAGTTATAAATTATTTTGTGTGGAATGACTGTCTTACACGCAAACATTTTTGAAACAGTCTCTGAATCACATAGACAGGTAAAAGTATCAAAAGGTAATTCTCACAAAAAAATGAGGCCCCGCCAGGGAGGTCAAAACTGGCTACGGTAGTAAGGGGTTAAACGTGCCTGGAGTTGTGTGTCATTCATCTTCCAGATCCGCAGGGCATTGGTTATGATTAGTGTTGAGCGATTATTATCGACAAAGTTGAAATCGGCACGGTTTTTATGTTGATCGGATTTTTTAGATCACGTGATAATTTAGGTTAAAATCTGTGCAAAATATATTAATATCACACCATTTTCGGCGCTTCCTGTCATTTTGGCGGCCAGCAAATCAGCTTAGAGAATAGAGCAGGGTGAGCTTTGTGTGCGACGTCATGACTGGATGTGTATGGTTGCGATTGCTGAAAAAATCACATGACCTCGATTTTACCATAGAACAGCCCTTCCTGTTCATGATCAGTGTGTGTCAATATCTCAAAGCAGTAGGACGTGCGCTCTGCCTCTGTGCAAACAGCTCAGCGAAATTATTCTATTTGTTCACAGAGAAAGCTCTACTGTTAGCTGTGAACCTTAGAACTTAGGTAGATCAGAGGGCGAACAACAATCGTTACCCTAACCCGGGTCTCGTCTGTTGGGGTGTTACCGCACCTGGACGTATGGATACGTCCTGAGGATCGCGCGAACTCTAAAGCAGAGTTCGCGCGATCGGCGCGGGGTGTCAGCTGTAATATACAGCTGACATCCCGCAGCGTCGCCCCGACCCCGGATCGCTCGTGGGTGGGGGGCGGTTACAACCCCATTAATACTAACGAGCGCCTGTTCCCGAGACAGACAGCACTGGAAGGCAAGGAATGTCCTTCCCGGGTTGTCTGTAGACGTCACGTTGCCCGGCCGTGCCCTGTGGGCATGTCCGGGCATCGTGACTGACAGTTGTCATAGGAACCAGTCATAGCAACAAGCTATGCACTGATCCTATTGAATGAGAGATCTAAAGATCTCTCATTCAAATCCCCTATGGGGAAATGTAAAAAAAATAACGCAAAAAAGGCAAAAAAAAAAGTGAAAAACTAAACACAAAAAGAAAAAA